>VCRD01005251.1:7299-25753 GCA_006783055.1 Trinorchestia longiramus
CATTCCCTGTAATCCTTTCTCACTGTTAACTCTCCTAACTCATTCATGATAACAAATATATGTATACTTTCTTACGAGCTCTCCTCACTCATTCATGATAACAAATATATGTATACTTTCTTACAAGCTCTCCTGACTAATTCATGATAACAAATAGATACTTTCTCACTTTTAAATCGCCCAATTAATTCATGATAACATTATATGTATACTTTCTCACTAACTCTCCTGACTAATTCATGATAACAAATAGATACTTTCTCACTGTTAAGGGGGCATCTTAGTGAAAATAGTAAAAATTTTCGATTTTTGAGTTGTGGTTCTTATGGTGGCAAAAAAGGAGCACGACCGTTTGTATGATAGATATTGATTTTTTCTTCCAAAACTCTATTTACTTTTGTTCTAGCATGAAAACTGTAAGCGGAGATCGATTTGGATTGAAAATGCAAAAATACCTTATTCACTCCTGAAATCGTAATTATTTCGAAAAAATCAGAAAAAGTACATAAATAAAATGTGTTCTAAATTTAATTTTACTTATGTAGCGCTTCGTTTCGTCGTATCATACACTTAAGCTTTTCACTAAGATGCCTCCCTTAAGAGCGTGACAGAAAGACGTACTAACCAAGCAAGCAACAAACTGTGTATTATTATATCGTGGGTTTAGGCATGGATGGGAGTTGTCTCATCATAATTAAGCATTTAAATACTTCTGTGTCTTAAAATTTAGAAGTTCATATTATAAAAAGTTCATTAATAATTCAATAGTTCAAAAAAGAATTTCCCAACATAGACTTCATTACTTTCTTGCTGACGCTAATGCTAAAATTTCGACTTACACCAATAATTTACTAAACCTCAATACCAAGTTCAAAAAAATAACTAATCCGTGACAAGGCAAAACTAAATTACCCTAGTCACTTACAGAAAGAATAGCACATACCAATACCTTATTTTATTCAAATCTGGACACAAGAACGCTAAAACTGCTACTGGTAAGCTTTAAAACAGCCTAAAATAAAAACTTTACTTTCTTAACATTTTATTACCATTTCATAATCAATATTTGACTTTCAGTCCGACAGTGAGAGCCACTAGCACTGCCAACAAACTTTTATTACTACTACTGCTCCTTACATATAATGAATAAAAGACACGTGAAAATTTCTTCTACCCATATTATTTGCAGTTAACTGGAATTATTCAAAGCATTTTACTTATTAGCCTCAAATGACATGGCTCACCCATGTACATGTAGGAAACGACAGCCTCCACTGCTTCATACTGCAGTCTGTGCGGGAGTGTGAAGCGCGCAAATTGGTGTAGGTAGTTCAGTCGCTTGCGTCGCAGGTACAAATTTTTGTAGAAGTAGGGGCTCCGAGCCACTAGCACCAGACGGTGAGCCTGCATGTAACAAGCAAACCACATATCAGACTAGTTGCAACCTAGTTAATTATCAACACATCCTATGTAAAGTGGGCATGGCATGTGATGCGCTCTCCAGTCTAGACTACGGTAAAATCTAGAAATTGATGCTATGTGGTTAATAACTACATTGAGTAAACAGTATAGTCTAGTTTTAGTAGTGAAGTTCTACAAATAAAATTGTACCTATTTGTATAATATCATTAGCCCAACAAAATTGCACATATGTACATACATACCTAGTTGTACAACATCTTTAACACAATAAATATAGTCCTGTGGATATATTTTAGGAGCTTGTACATTATCTGTGCCATTCATTTTTGCAAAACCAATTCAATTTAAGGTTACAATTTAAACAACTAATGAATTATGCTTTGGAGTAACAAGATACTAAATAGTGAAAATTTTGAGAATTGATTTGAAAAATATTTCTTGGTGAAAAGAGAGATTTATTTCACACAGGCTCCAGCAACAGTGCTCTGATGGCTCCTCTTACTCACAGCAGTCATAGATGATTGCATTAATAAAAATCAGAACTATTCATGGTGTGCAATAAAAATTCACATGCAAAACTGAAAATTAAATGATGGTGCAGCAGTACATGATTATATATATACAACAAATTTCTATGCATCTTTACTCAAACCAGGGTGTACTCAAAACATTAAAATACATGGCATTTATTTCTACTTTGGTTGGTAGATGTAACTTAATAAATAATTTTATAATCACCATGCAAATTAAATTTTTACTTATGTTCACAGTCCTAAATAAATTTTAAAAATAGCCACCTTAATCAGCTTATTTGTAAAAGTGACTACATTTGTAGAGCAATAAGGAATCCAAGTATACTTACAGCCATGTAACAATTGAGAAGTGTTTATTGGTAGTAAACTCCAGCAACATGTCAGGAGCAAAGTCTTAATTTATAATAGAGCAAGGAGTACTCACAAAAAGTACACACACAAAAAGAAACCTGAAAAGAACTGCACCATTGGCAAAAACACAATCTCTTTTATAGACAATGACAATACAGCACGGGAATTAACATAAATCAGTTCTTTTTCGCATTAATACAAAGTTATCATTAGGAATTCATGAAGAAAATAGAAACTTGGAACATAGAGAGAACAAACCTAAATATTAAAACAATACTAACTTGAAATACTGTACACAAACTCACATAGACAATGTAGTCCCGACCAGGATCCACAAGGGCCACATTGCAGTCCACACGTAGCTGCCTCATGTTTTCAATAGCAACAAGAAGACTTTCATCTTCAAACTGGCGGAAAGAAGCTTCATTACTGTTCTCTGTTTCAGTTAATACCTCAGACTCCTCTGGGGCATCCTCTACAGCACTAGATTCTGGCTCCAAGTCTGAAGGTTCTTTCAGAGCCTTCTTCTTGCTTAGTTTAATTTTTTTAACATTAAGCTGGGATATAGTGGTACTTGAACCTCTACTCATGCCTACAGGAGAGGCAAAGAAATCTGATGAGTAGATCTCTTCTCTGTTGTCTCCAAAATCTACAACCTGTGATAGAAAAAAAGAATTGATACAAATTTTCACCTCTAGACTGATGTGACTACAATATATTCATATTGAAGCTTAACAGTAACAGCTTTCTGGCATGATAACTCAATTCAAAGTATGGGGTGTCCCTTAAGCCATTAACATTGAATATTTAATTCAAGTTTATCACTATTGAATAGTTTGTACAAATATTTAACTTATATGAAATAGTAAAAAATTCTGCACTGTTGAAGCAATAATTTGTGATGCTTAGTCAGAGGCCTTTACAAGATCCATATGAAGCTGGAGCACTTATAAAAACAGTGAGGTATAAATAACAATTTATTTCAGTGCATTTACACTTGCAAGATTCTGTAGAATTTGAAGCAAACTTTCACCACATATTGCAAAATTTCTAAATAATTGGACAGTTAAGTACTAAATCTAGATATATTTCAAACATAAAATTACAACAGATTGAAATTAAAAAAAGAACCTATACATAAAAATTCAAATATGTACATCAAGAATAAATTTTTTTTCAATTTTACCTTCACTTTATCTTTATCATCAATAGTAACTGCCACTTGGTCCAACTGAATGGGCTTGCTGGTGTCCCTGCCCCTATTGATTTTCTTCAGATCAATGATAGTTGCATTACGAGCAATTTTATAGGTGGTTCCAGGAGGTGCTGGCAGAGCACAGTTGCTGGAGCCTGGGAGAGATACATCTTTCCTTTTACCAAAAGATATTTTTTCCCTTCCAATAGAAGATGATTGATGTCTGTTTTTCAGGAGCATAACTGCCTGTTTTGATGTTATGTTCCTTCCTTTAATTAATAGGTTTTTAGAAGATAAGGACTTAGAATTGTTGTGGCCAGTATGCACAAGTCTGACTTCAGATGGCTGAGATAAAGTGTTTGCAGAGTTACAGTTTCTAGGGACAAAAACAATTTCTTTGGATTCTTGGCCATCAGCTTTGAAAGTAGCTTCAGCACTAACATTATGTCTTATATTGTCATTTATTGAGAGGAATTTACTGGAAGAAGTGGAAGGGAAATAAGTTGAATCACAATCAGAGAGCCCCTCACACTCTTCTGATGCTTCCAACATGTAAAGGGCCTCATCTTGGGGCCAGGAAGGATCCGCTGAAATTGAGGGAGTATGGCATACTTCATCAATTGATATATCAGGAGATAATAAATTGTCATTCGGTAAGGCTTCAATGGTAATTGACGGTTCAGAAAGCATATTTTCATCGGATGTTGCAGGTACATTAATGGGAACATTTGGGTGACTGCCATTAGGCAATGTAGCTGAGACTTGAGTGATGCCTGCAACAGCAGGACCATTGGTGATGATTGAGTTGTCACTCAGGATGTAAGTGGCTTGAAGAGGCGAGTCATTCATCTTTTGTTACAAACCATCTGCACAGAAAAAAATACAATACCACAATGCACACATAAACATACACATAAATTATCATTTAAATTCTCACATTAGACTTTATTATATAATTTTCTCTCAATTTTTAAAAGAAATGAGCTATAATTTTCAGAAGTAACACTAGTCATGGACATGAACTTTCACTCAAGTCTATGAAAATTGAAAAAGTAAGAGTTAGAATGCAGAACTTTTATAAAAGACTAAAAGAAAATTAAAACAATGTTGGTTGATATAATTGATGGAAACAAAAAGTATGAACAAAAGTTTAAGGTAAATAACAAATTTCACAGTAGTAATATATACATAGTGTGAATACAAATGATTGGGTGATCTTATCCTAGATGATCTCTCAAATACCTAAATTTTCACTGCATCATTTAAATTTTGGTCACAAATTAATGTTCATTAACAGTACCTCACATCAGAATATGAGGAGGATAAAAGAGCATTATATCTTTAGCACAAATCTTTATTCCTAAAATACTAATCTGTAGAAAACTTATGCTACATAAATTTAGTCTGTTTTCAAAAAACTTGTAGCAGTTGTGCATATTCTGGCTATATTTGAAGACAAAAACCACTTCACACTACAAAGTGTAATGAGAAATACTCCAGTAACAATTTTTGTACATGTAACAATTTTCTTGAGATTTCTATGACAGAATAACTCTTTGTTTACCCCTTTTCTAGAGATATTTCTTACTAAATAGGCCTTGTTGATATTCATTCAAATATTTAATCAACTTCATAAAAATTAGCAGCATTCTAGACTTTTTCATCTCTCACAACTGAATAAAAGATTCCACACATGAAAAAACATTCTAAACTATCAAAAAAAGTCATGTGATTCATGTACTGTAGATTATGTTTAACCCTTTCATGATCAAATTACTTTCATACTGATGAAAATATTACATAAATTATCACTTATCTTTACTAATCTCTATGTAATTTTTCCATAATTTGAATGAAACATTTAGGATATGTGACTAGAGGGAATGATTTTTAAAGTTTGTTTGGGACATATTAACCCAATGAGAGCAAAAGGGTTAACAGAAGATACCTCACAAATTTCTTATTTATTCATATAAGCTCTACTCTAAGGCACAATAATCCCCTACAGTGTTTCTTCAGCACACAGGAGGTGAATAATACGGCTTATGCTTACAATAATTACGCTTACTCTGTTCACTTTATTCAAATATGTCAACAGGGTTGGGCATTTGATTGGACCATGAATATTGGAGCACCTATTTACTCAAATACTATCACTCTATCATTGTTTTTTGTCTCATGAAACTAACACTTCACTAAAGAGTCACACACAATAAACTGTGACTGTGTTTCAATCATCGAATTGAACTGTGCTTCAAGTGCTTGGATGAAACAAAGAAAACAAAATAAGCATTCTTCATTCCAACAAAATTACATTCAAACTCAGGAAATGACCTTCTATAAACAATAAGTGAAATAATCAAGGAAGATTATCACCTACTTGTCTATTATTATAAATTAGTAACCCTGCATATGAAAAAATTTATGTGTTTTTTTTGATAAATTTATCTTTCATTTGCCAGTTGACACCACCTTTTCCAAGAAGTTTTCATTTAGAAGAAAAAGAAAGCTACTAATCAACAAAAAATTTATATTTTAAAGAAATTGGGCACCTTTGGTAACCACAATACAATGCATATATACCCATTGTACTAAGTTTATATTTAGTTAAGATACACTTTATTTCAGTTCCTCAGTAATAGTTTATTCTAAATTAATTTTCCTATCTAATTCAATAGTGAGAGAGGGAGGAAATATGTCTATTTCTGAACACATAACAGATAAATACAAGACAGTTCTTAATATGCAAAATAAATAAATGATATAAGTATGTTTTATAATTTCTTTTGAATAGTTTTGAGGAAACTTATTGCCTTGTCTCAAATTATATGGTTGCTTAACAGACAGACAGACAGATGCACAGACTTTTTTTTCACATTCAGGAATAATTGTGAATGATCTACATAGTATATAATAATGTAAACACATGGACATTGCACCAAAACTCATAGAAAAGCATTTTACCATTCTATTCTTTAGAAGCCCATTAATTATATGAGTATTATGACAGACTAGTGCAAGTTAAATTTAGTATTATTAAAGAGAATGCAAATCTTCATACCACACCTAGACAATAGCATGTTCTGCATACTGACAAAACACATGTAAGCCATCAATGAGGCCAGGGGTAGAAGCCATTAGTGTGCTTACACAGGCTTTGGAATGTGGATCGTTAATAAATAAGCAGAAATACTAAGATATAATCAAAAGGTTTTCTTCTTGTTTACGTCATGTTGCATTTACATGAAAGAATTAGTTCAGCTTTTAATAACACCAATTCATTTTCAACTAACACTGGACAATTTTCAGCTACTTTATAGAAAAATTATAATTAAGTTCATTGTTTTCAATATTTCAGTATAGGAAGCCTTTACGTTGTTACATAGCAAGTAAATTAAAACATACCAAGGATAGGTGATATTCGTTTAGCCTGTCCCAGGCTATTTCCAAAATAGTCATGACTTAAGGGCAAAAACCCTACGATAGGTTTAAAATTTTCATAAAAAAATACACATTAACACAAGTGTCATCACGACAAGTCTGTGATAGTTTTTTAAATGTAAACAAAATCTCCTATTGATATAAACTCTTTAACAACATTTGCTTCACCTATAAATTATCGAAAGAGTGTTTCAAATTATCTATACCTATCAACAAACAACAGATAAGAAAAAGTTTAAATCATAACAGAATAGAATTATCAATGGCCATCACTGCATAGAAAACGATTATCTTCCCGAATGAAATCACTAAAAGTTAATATATAGGGAACAAGATTCGTCGCCATCTTGCCTCCTGTAATCTTGTCCATGGTCACGTCCAAGTGTCACAATGAATTGTGGGCAGTTATTTTTTCTGTAATTTATTGACACCCACAGTAGTAGTAAATTGATGAAACTACTTAAAGCACAAATATAGGACCAATTTTACTCGTAGAGACGTACGTCCCAGCTTTCATGGGAGAAAACTTTAGTTAATTTTTAATTATTGTCTACAAACTATTACTTGATTGAACTCGTTTTACATAAAAACTATACAAGCACATTTGATACGAATATACCAATTACATTTGTATTAAAAATGAACAAGATTAGTATTGTTAAGTGTTTATATCTATAATGATGCTTAGAGCAAACGGTTTCTGATATATCAAGCAGGACATTTATTGACCTAAGATTTCAGTTCATAATGCTAATATCTTAAACTTATGATACACACCCAACAACTGTTTCCATCCTTCTGTAGTACGATTTGCGAGTGGGGCTTATGAGACTAGATGAATATTTTCAATGATAATTAGCCGAAAACTGTTTCTTGTGCCGCAAGCGAAAAAAATCAAGTGCTGCGCGAATGTTTCAGTAATGGTCAGTCTATGAGCAACTGCTAGACGATATATGGTCTTAATTTCATAGATGAGGCTTTTTTATTGTTAACCCCATCGTTTCAAATTGAATTCTGTTAGTAACAAATGCGTTACTGTTTGGGAACTCTGACACGGTCAGCTTAGAGTGCTAAAAGTTTACTCATCTTCTGTTTGCTACCACAGTAGTCGAGCTACTAGCTAAGTCCTAGTCAAGTAGTTCAAGTGTTGCGTGGTAAGTCCCTAGTTCGAGCCACGTAACCCTCGGATTTCCTGCTTGCGATGCAAGAGGACAGACAGACCATTTCCTTATTATCAAACACATATAGCGACTCTACGAGCCTCTACCTCATATCACAACACAGAAGGACGGGTACAGTCATCGAGAGCATTATAATTAGTTTCAAGATGTTAGCATTACGAATTGAAAACCCGATGACAATACATACATGTACTCCATACTATATCGGAAATAAAGTTTATTTGTATACTTCTTTGAGCAGCAGGTAGAGGCAGAATGACACTCCATAGAAGGATGGCGAATCCTTATTGAAACAAAAATAAAAATTCAAAGCTCAACTAACTCGTCATAAATGAATGAGTATATTGAATTGATAAAATAAAATTCTAAATCAAATTCTAAATCAAAATAAACGAATTCAAGTTAATACAGAAGAAACGAAGAATAGATTGACACATGCGAGAATTTTTTCTAAAGACTCAAATTGAACATAGAAGAATAATTAGCCGCACTTCAAAATATCACTAACATGGCTGCTTTTCTTAGCACATATTTCGAAATGCCTTAGCTTGATCCGTTCCAAGTTTCATGAAATTCTTGTTCTTGGTTTGCTTTCGTACAAATACAGTACGAAACCCTCCTTCTTTCTTTCTTCCTTCCTTCGATTTGAAAGTTGAACGTGAATATTTTCCAACGGAGAGCTTGGTCGGCGACCCTGAATACAGAACTTGAACCATGACAATTATGAACGCATTTTATGGGGTTCTTCTTCATAATATTCGACCCAACAAGCCTTCAAACGTCGCTGATGGATCCTCTCCAGCTTGCCATCAATGGCAGCGCATCGACAAGTCTGCGTCGCTTTAGGCACGACACAACTCAGTGATTGGATTGTTTTCATGCTCTTTCCAACATGAAGACCACCAACGTAGGACTTAGATTACTCTGAAAGTTTCAAACGGCATAGATACCAGCATTGGTATTAGTCTGCGGCTTGAGAGGTTTATTCCGACTTGAGGAAGACTTCTGCAACGAAGAAGTCAGACTCTACGTCCTACGTGAGATTGAAACACAATAAACTGGTAACTGTAAAATATTTTATTGTTTAACTATGACCTAGAACAATAGACGGAGTGACTACATCTATATGAGTGCTAATTACAGGAAACAAGTGACCATTTCTAAAGGGCCTCGATCATTAATCATAGAAGATCGAGTGCTATATAAACAGATTTTAGGGGCTACAACAAGGGATCAGCGTATATAAAGCGTTCAATACGGCGCTGGGAGATCAGACTATTCTACTGTAAATATGTTCAAAAATTGAACGTCAGTTTAAAGGTAATCGACCTTCATGAAAAAACATTCGTGTGTTATTGGTATAGAGTACACACGTTATTAATAGAAACATAGGGATTTGTAAAAAAGTTCTTGCGTTAGAAAGAGACTTGACCAACACAGCAATTGGAGAGCAGGTAGTAGCCCAAAAATAATATTACGTCACAAACCACGAAAGCAAACGATGTCAACGACAAATATGATATTTCTTCACTAACTGCAAAAATATGACTGCGCGAGACACAATTTTGCAGCAAGTAGCAGTCGTGCCAAATTTTGTGAAAGGGAGGACTTGTGAGAGTCTCGTGAAAAGGAGCATCGTTACAGAGACCAAGTTACCGTTGAAATTATTTGGGTAGATAGAATACCAGTGAGCTCAGAACCAGCCTGTTTTTTGTCGCAAAATAAGTTTACTAAGACAGACCAGAAATGAGACTCATGTTTTCGTGGCACCCAGAGCACTTCGTGGTGACTATTGCACTACGAAGCTTCAATTCTCACACAGTCGAAAACTGATTTCCTCCCTTGAAGGTTCCCTGAACAACACAAGACGCCTGTATTACAGTAACATAATCTCCCATGTTACAGTCATCACAAATATTGACAGGCAGAAACACTCGTCTGTGATTAACTTGATGAAAAATACCAGCAGGTTCTGAACTTGTGTTGAAGTTTATAAGCAATAATCATACGTGTAATGCGCTTTTGGTTCACTATGCAGGAAAAAAGGATACTTGACATGCTTGTCAAAATGTTTACACGGAATCCCTATACCAGCAATGTGTAATACGTCAATAATTCTGAAAAGAAGAACATTATTTCATCATTCGACACCAGAACTTACAGCAAAAATGACGCGTTTACAGAAATAAAGTTCACCAACAGAAATAACGTTCGATAAGAAAAGCAGTCGGATCTCACAAAGAGGTTAAGGATATCGACACTAAACACTCGTTAGAAATTTAACAAGAATGCCTCCCTGGAAAGCACCGCAAACGCAACAGGCAGCAGCAAGGGGATTAATATAACTATTTATATTATTATTAGGAAGGCACTTAATGATCACCATGAACAGCAACATTAACATTTCCTACACCTTTTCACACATCTTTAACACAACAAATGAAAGTGACTGAAAGCGGAGATCTGTAACAAACACGATGTTTACAGGGAAAATTTCACTGGAGTTTCAACGATCTAATTCAAAAGAAAGACTAAATGCAGGGTGTCCATGATAAATATGAACATCGAATCAACGATATCGATATCAGGGTTTCAAAATCAATCACCGTAAATGATCAATTTTGAATCCTTCACATTGGTATCGTCGCTACCAATGTATACGTTTTTCGTGGACACCCTACATACTAAAGTATAAGTTCTGAGTCTTTACAGGAAAAAAAACTTGTAGTGATACATTCTGCGCAAAGAAATCGCCTTGTACGACAAAGATTACAATAACCTGAGGGTATAAGGTTTACAAATAGATATAGAATAAAAAGATTAGGGCAGTTACCTCCGTTTTTATTTATTATTAAAACAAGGATACTTAAATGGTTTACAGATACCAGTCCGTTTCAAGGATATAATATTTTCAAAAAAGGAACACATTTTGCATAACCGTTGCACACTTTTTAGCGCAGTTCAAAGAGAAGAGTCGATTTACAGAAGTGAATAATTTTACTTTTCAATTTTCCATGTATCCCAAACCACTAATGTTCCAAAACTCAAAACTCCAGTTTTCTTAATTCTAAGAATTAACTATTTTTAGGTAAGCGAAAAAGATTTACTATATTTTCAAACAATATTTATAGTAAAATACACTTTATACAATGCATGTGAATGGTTCGTGAAAATGTACTTTCTCAGTAAAATGTATACGAAGGGTTTTTTAATAATTGTTATACTTCACTCACCTTCAAGACACAAGGATATGCTCTATTCTTTCTTAAATCAAATAGGCTTACATCACCGAAATCATTGACAGCGTTTCGACACTGGCAGTGGCGATCTCAACGATAAGAACAGAACAATTGAGTTAATTCAACACCTTATACTATACAGTTGACGGACTGCACGGTGCGAGAGAAAAAGATAATAAAAGGATTAGATGATTGGAAATTATTCTAACTATTATTATATTTCTAGTTTAACCACCGCAGCCACAATAGGAGCGATCTCAGCGCTGATGCACGATTTCATGAGGCATCTCTTGTGTGATATTAGGGTGAGGCGTCGATGAAGATTTGGAGTAATTATCCGAGTTCTCAGTCTGGTCTTAATTGCAGAATTAATGAACCCCTGGTATGCTCCAGAATCTAGAGTTGTTGACACACGAAGGGTTGCAAGAGGCGTCTCTGAGGAGAGCGAAGTCCCTGCAGACAATTGACGAGGACAAACATCACCAGCGACGCCAAAAAAAAAGCCTGGAATTTCAGGATCCAGAAAGGAGCAGCAAAGTCCCAAGACACACCAAATATTCCTTATGAAGACACTCTTTTTCACAGACCTCCGCTTTCATGCCTCACAAAACTTTGAGTGGAGCACCAGAACAGCAGGGCTTCCTTTGCAACGTGTGTGGCAAGTCGGGGCTAAACAAACGAAAATAACAAAAAATCATACAAGAACCCAGGCACATGCTTAAAAATCCTTCACAATGCATGTAAGGGAATCATCTTCCACACGGGCCTCACTCGACTGTCACCAAAAGTTTCACTTCTTCAGTAAGATATGAAGTGGAGAAAATGATTCTGAAGGCGAGCGCATGACACAGGGAAGGACGATATCTCCACACTACCGAAACATTGTGTAAACTGAACAGATGCTAAGTACATCAAATTATCCACACATGACCCGAGAATCAGCAGTGGATATATGTTTCTCCGATGCTGCGTGTGCCAGAACATCTACCTAACCACATTCCATCAGTGGGCCCCGAGTGTTGTGAAGTCCACTGCCAGTGTGTAAATTCAAGGTAATTTCACAGTGTAGATTTTTGTTAGGCACTGCCAGGGTGAAATAGCGGTGTGACAGAAGAGAATTGGTGAGGATGGCAATTCAGAACAGGTTTCGTTTTATTGGTCTAACAAATGCCAGTTATTGTTGATCTCATGCAGCACGCCAGTGTATAGTAGTGAACACTGACACTCCTAGACAAAGCAACAACTAACTATGGTGAAGGTGGTGTCCAATTGAAAGCATTGCGGCAAATATTATAATTAGTCTCTAAAAAATTGCATGAATAATTTAGCCTAGTATGAATAAAAATAAAGCGCAGTGCATCGCTACTCGTGAACCTGAACAACAGCAAAAGCAATCAGAAATGAAAATCACAAAGCCAACCGCAGATGAAATTCAACCCTCATCTCAGATCAGGAAAATGACCATAACCAAAAATGACCATAACCATAATCAATGACCATAACCATAATCAATGACCATAACCATAATCAATGACCATAACCATAATCAATGACCATAACCATAATCAATGACCATAACCATAATCAATGACCATAACCAAAATGAAGTTTAAATTTGTGAGCGGCTTTCAAGCTTTATATTGAAAACAGGGAAGTTGTTGGAGTACAGACTAGCAATCCAAAATGATACATTCAAGAAAGCGCAGTAGTGTTGTAAAAGGAGATACATCAATCGTAAGACACAAAGTAACACGGATCACAAAACTTAGCACTGTTTTCCAATACAACTAAAGAAACAATAAATTGTTCCTCAGGAAAACACTGAACTGAAACCATTGTTTACTACAAATTACACCCGACAGAAGAGTTCACTCAAGAGCAATCAGAAATTGGCGCAAACGAAAATAACGCAAAACGAATATACTTTCACACACGAATATGTTACACGAATAATTACAAAAGGTTTTCGGTTCAACCTTTTTATAAACGCTTATAAATAATCCCAACGTGTTACTAATACCAATTTTAATAGTAAGAAAAGAAAAAACTTTCAAGCGTTTTACAAAAGTGAAAGTAAATGTTTCGTTTCTCGCATCCTTCACACAAATCCCACTCCACTTTTACAAAATTTCCGCTTCTTCATTAAGATTTAGTTTAAATTTCCCAACGCTATGTACAATTGATTTTTTTTGTAAAATAATTTTCGAGTGGCTGTACAACGCGGCAAATACTACTTTTTACATTTTGGAACAATTTTCTCGAAGGCTAAATTAAAGTCTACTAGACATTTTTATGTAGATTAATAGAGGCTCGTGAAGTACGTTTGTCCCTTCCTACCCAACGTGCGCAAATCCACATGTATGAATTTAAGTCATGGTAAAATTGGGCACTGTTTAAGTAGTGATCGTTTTCAGTTGCGTCACACACGTGTTCGTCATAAGAACCAGCCAGCGCGTAAGACGGAACTAGGATCGTCAATGACAACTGTTACTGTGATGGGAGTGACCACGATTGTCGTCGTAACGTCAATTACGACGGTTATCGTAACGTGAATTACGGCGGTTATCGTAACATGAATTACGGCGGTTATCGTAACGTGAATTACGGTGGTTATCGTAACGTGAATTACGTTGGTTATCGCAACGTGAATTACGGCGGTTATCGTAACGTGAATTACGACGATTATGGCAGCGTTAGTAACACCGATTGATACTAACAAGCATAAGTGACGACACTAGTTCTCATTGTAACACAAGTGGCTGATGTACCTAAATCTAGGCATGACTCGAGGTTGTCACGAGCACAGAGTTTTCATCAAGAAACTCACGGTTTCTCCACAAGATTGCCAGCCTACTCGCAATCATCGAGGAAGATCGAACCGATAACCGTTCTCCCGTGTCGTGAATTTTTGTCTTCTTTTTCTCTGCATTAACTGTTTCCGACCAACGTCAATAGATGCATGCACCAACTGTTTCTGACCATGGGGAGTACAGCTGCATTGGTTAACCCTACATTTGATGGTTGAATTACGCTGTGACCGCAGATAATTCTTAGGATAATTAGCGCACTATCGTTATATTGAAGACCTTACCATAGTAAACGATGTAAAAAGCCGCCACTCACATAACAGCAACACTAAACAAAACTTAAAGCAACGGCCCACTCGCGCTGCTTCAATTAATTGCCTATAAAGGAAACATTTGAAAAGGATCGTAACAACTACAACAGTCACGGCTACATGAAACGCAAGTTAAAATCTTCTCCAGTTCTGACATTTGCACGCAGTTTTCGAACGATTGGTTGGCACAGCCCGCTGCAGTGGCCAGAAAGAGACACTATCCTGTGTTCAGCATATATAATTCATTAACACAGCAGTAATTCTAGCGCTTGCGTCGTCTGTTACAACCGCACGCAAACATCCCAAATTGAAGAGCAGAGCATTGTCTTTTTTTACAGACTTTCATCACGGATCTGATGCAATCGAAAAAATTTCTCTAGTGCAAAGATCGTGTTCATTCACTCCGCTGACAACAGTTCACCAATGTAAGACTCAATAAATACATAACTACACACACAGCATTTCCTACTAAGTTGTTGTTAATAAATAACTACGTTTGCGTATATTAAAAATTGTTACAGAAAGAAGCATCGAGGCAGAGACGAGAAGAAAGAATTCGAAAGTCTGTATGTACAGAACTATATAATAGTAAGAGCTAATGATATCTAATGACATATACTAATGACATGCATTAGTGGCATGCATTAATGACATATACTAATGACATGCATTAATGACATGTACTAATGAATGCATCAGTGACATGTACTAATGACATGCATCAGTGACATGTACTAATGACAAGCATTAATGACATGTACTAGTGACATGCATTAATGACATGTACTAGTGACATGCATCAGTGACATGCATTAATGACATGTACTAGTGACATGCATCAGTGACATGTACTAGTGACATGCATCAGTGACATGTACTAGTGACATGCATCAGTGACATGTACTAGTGACATGCATCAGTGACATGCATCAGTGACATGTACTAGTGACATGCATCAGTGACATGCATCAGTGACATGTACTAGTGACATGCATCAGTGACGTGCTGGCAGGTGGTCTACCCTTCCAATGACTTCACACACACACGCGTATCTAAATTGAGAACTAAATGAACTTAAAATAGAAGTCACTTGACTTGAACATCACTCATTAACTTCAAGACTTACTTATTTTTATGCTCAAAATTACAGACACTTTGACTCAAACACGTCTTCTTACTTTCAGAAGAAATTGTTTCTTTTTACACTAATGAAAACCACCGAAGTACAATCATTTTCCCGTTACTTATCGCAATTACATAATATTTATACATTTAACTGAAGGAAATACATTGACTTGCGCCTACTAGAGTATCCTTCGAGAAATCTATCCTCTTCTCAAATTCTTCACAGGCTTCAAATAAAAAGCTAATAGCAGTTAGGTAAAAGAAGTGCATTTACAATCAAATCCGAATGCAAATTAAAATTCTGTAGTAACTGCCATTTCATAACGTAAAGACCAACTTGAAAGCAACTAATGAACATGGTATTTAATAGCAAACAGCAAACACTACATCACACAGAGACAATTACCGACTGAACAAATAAAATCGCAAGGCTGTCTTTTACCAGCTGAAGGAACAATAAAGAGGAAGAAACAGAGCGTCAGTTTGACACAGTGGGCTGAGGCTGTACAGCACGCACGCTGCCAAGCTCCGAACAAGTTTCAAATAAGTCTTCGCCTGAATTTAGACGAGAACACAAACAGAAACTTACCATACGCTGGTCTATAATTACAACATACACTCTTAAAATCATACGCTCGTAGTTAACGCTTAGTAAATTTAACGACAAGAACTAAGATTATACGTGGTCTTAAGATGCAGCAACTTCTACTGGCACAGCAGCAAGTCGCTCCGTAGCTATTACGTTCTGGAAGACGACAATGGATTCAAACGAAGGAGCTTGGTAAGACCGTTTTTTTTTAAGTTATAGCTCGCCCTGGTAGTGGCAACAAGGCAAAGGAGCACCAATAAGTGTAAATGATAAGAACATTTCCAGGCAATACTGATGCCTTTAATCAAGTTCTTAAGTATGATGACGGATTCGACGCTCGTGACATACTTCTTGGTGAGACACTTGTTATATCCTGTGTGTTCTCTATCAACGAGTCATGCGTACCAATAAGATAACTCTTATTTTTAAAGTTTCTACAAATCTAACGTTTGAAAGAAGCGATAATTGAGAGTCGCCATAAAGGAATTGAACGCAGTTTTGAATACTAGATTGTTTCTTTTTGTCTCGTTCCTGAGAATGAGCAGTTTTTGGAGCGCCATCACCTGCAAAGCTTCCTTCTTTAGCAGACAGTCGACAAAATCTTAACGTAACCCAAAAATAATTCAGTGACGTTGGAAGTCTCCAAGCCAAATTAGGTATATTACAAATAACAAATACTACATTAATTCCACTCAAGGAGAAGTTCAACTTTAAAATAATTAAACGACCTTTACTTATGTACACGACCGGAAATCCGTGGTTAGAAACTTCCGGTCCAGAACGATGAGACAACGCTACACTTAAGTCTATCTTCCCTCGCTGACGTGCAGGAGCTGGATGACGTGTCACCATCCGTCGTCTGTTACACGTCCATTTGTCACCTGCGACACCTTCGTCTGCGTCACTGCCCTTCTCCAGCGTCCATGTGATGAAATTCTGTCACAGGACACAGCACAGTAAAATGAATAAATCGGTGTTCATGTTTGCCAACAACGTCTTGCGTAGCCAAGGCATTTCTTGTAGTCAGTTTCGCCGTATTTGGTCTAAAGTTACTAAGTCGACAATTATTGTTTTGTCACTGAACTTATTACCGGCGCTGTGTGCTGGCCCAATAACTGGTGACTCGTTATTTTGCCGGACATATAAAAAACTGTATAATCAAGGCTTTGATGCCTACACCATCACTACTTGGATACACCGTAAGAGTTGTGATGATGTCAACACTATCCCACGAGTTGGTGATGATGACAACACCTGCTTAAGAGTTGGTGATGATGACAACACCTGCTTAAGAGTTGGTGATGATGCCACCACCTGCTTAAGAGTTGGCGATGATGCCACCACCTGCTTAAGAGTTGGTGATGATGACAACACCTGCTTAAGAGTTGGCGATGATGCCAACACCTACTTAAGAGTTGGTGATGATGCCACCACCTGCCTAAGAGTTGGTGATGATGTCGTCACTATCGTGAGAGTTTGCTGATAACTCGTATGAGGGCACCGTTCTCGTCTCGCAGTCTCTTGTTCTCCTGTCGCAGTTGCTCCATTACCTGTACAACAATGACATGGCGTCAGTACCTCCATCACTTAATGGTGCCTTCAATCCTTGTATCATGCAACACTGACATCAGTTTATCATTCACTAGTATCACCAATACCAGCATCATTCACTGGTATCACCAATACCAGCATCATTCACTGGTATCACCAATACCTGCATCATTCACTGGTATCACTAATACCTGCATCGTTCACGGTTACTATGAGCTAGCAACGGTACTCATATGTACACTCAGAAGCAAAACGCCACACCTGAAGGAAAAAGTTCCATAACATTTATTTCTCGCATAGTTTGACAAGAACAGGAGCTGCACCACCAGTGTTCAGTTGTTACAGAACACTGAAGAACAAAGAACTCACGCAGAACAGTTTAGATACTTCCCACCACGAGCGTGCCACACAGCACAGATGAACACGACTGGCACGTCACCATGTATTAGGTTAGAAGGAACATTTATTGTAGATATCCTGCTCCTACTGATACATCGAACAGGCTAAGGTATGCCACAACATGCATCGGATAGAAAATTAGCCACAACACACACAACAGACAGCACATTAACCACAACACACTCCACAGACAGCACATTAACCACAACACACTCCACAGACAGCACACTAACCACAACACACTCCACAGACAGCACACTAACCACAACACACTCCACAGACAGCACATTAACCACAATACACTCCACAG
>VCRD01005251.1:25779-36465 GCA_006783055.1 Trinorchestia longiramus
ACACTCCACAGACAGCACATTAACCACAACACACACAACAGACAGCACACTAACCACAACACACTCCACAGACAGCACACTAACCACAACACACTCCACAGACAGCACACTAACCACAACACACTCCACAGACAGCACACTAATCACACCAACACAATAGTGCAACACCACTCGCAGTCAGGAAGGCAATTAACTAAAATGAACGTTAGCTCCGGCATAAACAACTCCACAACAAACAGCACTCATATTAACATTGGCACAAAATGAATGTTAACATTGGAAGCTTTATGACAGTGTGGGTATCAGTCAGAAGCAGTAATTGGTTAGATAACAGTCAGAGGCTGCAATTGGGCAGATAACAGTCAGAGGCTGCAATTGGGCAGATAACAGTCAGAGGCTGCAATTGGTCAGATAACAGTCAGAGGCTGTAATTGGTCAGGTATCAGTCAGAGGCTGTAATTGGTCAGATATCAGTCAACGGCTGCAATTAGTCAGCGACAACAGTTAGTCAGACTGACACACAGCTGCAGAGTCTGAGTCACTGACTAGACCCCAGAAACCGCTTTCATTTTTCTGGTTTGTAGTTCTCTCATGAAAATCAGACTATAAAAACAAAAATTCCCGGGTCTACTGTCCACTGCAGTAACCACTTAACCACAAAAACTTTGTATGAGAACTATAGAAGATACTTCTTCTGACAGGCATGTCTGTATAGGAACTACATCTGTTCTGCAGTTGTTCGTCACCGTGGTCTGCGAGACACAGAGCTTACATCACATCTCTTCCTCTCAACAACAATAGCAAGCAAGTGAAACAATGAGACAATAACCAGCAAACGCAACGAGACACAAAAGCAAGTAAGCGCAACAATGAGACAATAACCAGCAAACGCAACGAGACACAAAAGCAAGTAAGCGCAACAATGAGACAATAACCAGCAAACGCAACGAGACACAAAAGCAAGTAAGCGCATCAACGAGACAATAGCCAGCAAGCACAACAACACAATAGCCAGCAAGCGCAACAACACAATAGCCAGCAAGCACAACAACACAATAGCCAGCAAGCGCAACAACACAATAGCCAGCAAGCACAACAACACAATAGCCAGCAAGCACAACAACACAATAGCCAGCAAGCGCAACAACACAATAGCCAGCAAACGCAACAATGAGACAGTACACATAGCAGTATGACGCACAACTTTTAGCACATAAAGCACGTATGTGCGCTCCTGTACATGTGCTCTCACATGGAGCATGTGGTCAAGTTTGAGCTACTGCACTGCCAACGTAATTGTAAGAACGCTAAACTGTGTGTTGCTATGCAGCACTAGGTGACCCATGCAAGAAATTTCCCTGGATAGTACCGCAAAAATGTGCTACAAAAGGGCAATAAATTATTCATTATTTTTACGAAAACCACAATCTAATTCTACCCCTGATATCCTCGGTATCCTTCATTCAGTGATGAAAGTCATCAAAAATTCAGCAAGAGCACAAAAAAATGATTAGGGTTCCAGTTTTAGGTCAAATCAACTGTTCATGTACGCATTAGTTAACATCATTGATGCAATTAGGAATAAAACAATCAGAGTTTCTGCAATTGCACAGAAGTTCGTCTAAATTTCCAGGTCACAATGCAAGCTCTCCTATGGCTGCAGCAAATGCGTTCGTCCAACATGAAAACTGTTAAAATTAATTGACGGACTAATGACATTTATCATGAAACAAAACAGGGTTAGTCGTATCTATGTGAATATAGTGGGTTATGCTCAAACAAATCAAGTCAGCCACACTGATGAAACGAAACCAATTCGAAACTATGAAAGAACAACCAAAACTGATTTAAGCACAAAACGAAGTAAGAAACTAGTGTCGCTACGCAAAATAAAACAAATTTAAACACAAATACGAAACCGGTAATTTATGACGGAATAACATTGAGGCAATGAGCCACAAAATATGAGAAAAGAATAGTAGTGAAAGCAGGTCCGAAAACAAATAAAGCTGCTAGTATAGGAAGACAGACCGACTAAAATATTATCAAACAAAAACGAACAAGAGGAACAGTAGAGGAGAGAGGCACGCCGTACCTCCAGAAGGCGGCTTCCGTGAAGGAGAGAAAGTGCAGCTCACGAGGCAAGTTCCAAACTGATTAAATGTGCAGCCATGTACTGAACAAATGTACGACCTATGCGCAGTGATGCACTGAACAAATGTACGAACTGTGCGCAGTGATGTACTGAACAAATGTACGACCTATGCGCAGTGATGTACCGTCAAATGTACGGCCTCTGTACTAATAAAATGGTCAGTCTACATACAGAGGCAGTCCTAGCCCTACGCAATGTATGTATTTTTAATCCCGTAGAGACTCCGCATATTGATAGTGTCGATACTGGTTGAGGTATAAACCTAAAAAGTTGAAAGCCCACACAAGTTTTGTGAGTAACCACCGTGGTCGAGTGGTCTACGGCCCGTGTTCTGTATCGGATCTCTACTTCATGTAGAAAGACCGTAGGTTCGAACCCGGCCAAGGACACGAGCTGTTTCTCGTACGCCGCGCCGTGCACTCAACCCGCTAAGCACTCAACTCCCCGCCCATGAAGACGCCCATCAACCTCCCGGGATCNGGTAGTCAGATGATGGTGCTGGTAGTGAGGTGATGGTGCTGGTAGTCAGGTAATGGTGCTGGTAGTGAGGTGATGGTGCTGGTAGTCAGGTAATGGTGCTGGTAGTGAGGTGATGGTGCTGGTGGTGAGGTGATGGTGCTGGTAGTCAGTGTGAGATGCTGAGCTGCGTTTCCTTCTCAATTCGGTTTTTCCTATAACGAAATTCCATGTTTTTTCCTTTACTTATATAACAACTTGAATTTTTTTTGAATTTGTGAACATTTATTCTGTGCCACAAGCGTACGTCAGTAGTGTCTGTCCTCGTCAGCAGGAGTGTATAGCTACCCATTGCAGTATCTGCAATTCTCGTTGCTGTTCGCGTTTTGAAAATCTTTTCTGTTTGCTTTGTTGGTGCATAGATCCAGTTATTTGTGTTGGACCTTCTTCTGTTATCTGACGTCTAGTATTGATGTATAGTATTTGTCCATTTTTGTAGTACTAAGTCATGTATTTGTTCAATTCTGTGATATTAAGGCATGTATTTGTTCATTTCTGTAGTACTTATTTATACGTCCAGACACCATCTTCAGCCACATGCCACCATGACCTGCAGGTATTTCTGTACCACGCGCACCGGCAAGAAGGTCACAAATTTTTGGTATCATCTACCATTTTTTCCAAATTATCAGCGTTTTGTGTGATATTAACACAAGTAATTTTCATGGTGACTATGAACGTTGCATTGATGTAGGGTGACACGGTGTACTTGTGCGCTGCTCGTCATTGAGGATGAAGTAATTGACTCGCTTTATGCCCGTGCAGAGCGTGAGTGGAGAGAGAGCAGGAGAAGAGGGGAGAAAGGGCGGCTCCACGGCTTCCCTGGCGTCCAGGTCCTCGTCAGTACCTGCTGACGGAGAGGTAGACTACAAGAAGGTGGGTGTCGTTGTCAGTATCAGAGCGTACACTTCAAGATGGTGGGTCTCGTTGTCAGCATCAGAGCGTACACTACAAGAAGGTGGGTCTCGTTGTCAGCATCAGAGCGTACACTACAAGAAGGTGGGTCTCGTTGTCAGCAGATGAGTTATCATTAGGTCGTAGAAGGTGAGATGTTCAGAGTATAACTACACGAGGCACGGAAGCAAGGAGTTACTGTCAATTCATTAAAGTGATGGGGCTGTTACTCAGATTGTGGATGCTCCTGGCGAAATTAAGTGTAAAAGCTATTTTGGTTTTGAGGACATGAGAACCAGTAAACTCTCAAGAGAGGAATTTGACTTGGTTAGTGACAGTTTTATGGCGGATTTGACTTGGTGAGTGAGTTTTATGGTGGATTTGACTTGGTGATTGACAGTTTTATGGCGGATTTGACTTGGTTAGTGACAGTTTTATGGAGCATTTGATTTGGTGAGTGACAGTTTCGTGGAGGAGTTTTATTTTTCTGATGTAATATCTACATCGACAACAGTATAATATAAATGAGGTTGTTAGATGTAGACTTCGGTACTTTTTTCTTGAAGAACTACCAGTTTTAATAAAGTGCTCTGCTAGTTCACATCTCCGACTGATACGTAAATAAGAGGTCAATTTTTTGTGACTGGTTTGTAAGGCGATAACTTGGTGCACTTAGGGCGATGAGGCTGCTGAAGTGAAGAATATTAACTCCTTTTTGTTGACCTACGCAACTTTTCTGGGAATGTTATGAGGAAACCAAGAGCGGTCACGTAAACGGAGACATTAACGGTAGTTCCCCCGTAGGTCTACAGTTCCTTTATTTTCTATACCATTTAAAAGCAAGAAATTCATCGTATTTCTGTGTTGCTTGGTAGCGTCATTCATCTGGCTTTGTGTATCCATTTATTCTACTTTATTTACCTGAGTTAGTCTAGGTGGCTTTTTATTTATGTGTTTTAAAGATGTAATGCTGCTTGCAGTTGTACGAGGAGCAGCTGGGCGAGAACGAGAGACTCGTGGAGCGTCTACGAACATACGAGCGCGACCTCAGAGGGGCGAGGGAGGCTATTGAGTCCGCCAACAGGACCGTGAGTAGCAACTTTCTTTGTGCTTGTGCGTGACTGCTCATTTTGTTATTACCTATTTCTTGGAAGTCTGCGGGGCTGCCCATTTTGTTGCTCATCTTACGCTTGCCTGTGCGTGACTGTTGATTCTTGACTCTCCACCGCCTGGGAATGCACCTGATCAGAATTCAACTCTAACTTGCTTTACTCAGTGTTTTTCAGCTCGTTATTGAAGTTACAGTAATTCAAGTTGCAAATCCAACACCTGCGTCTAGGGAGGTGTTTCTAGAGTATCATGTGCGTGTGGTGTGAGCGAGGTGTGAGTCATGGAAACATGAGTGCACTGTAATGTGCATAGAGTAGAGTAGCGTCATTATTTTAGGGTGAACGACTCAACAGAGCTCATAAAGTGACTACGCTTCCACTTGGTGTACACTCTTAACTTTTTCAGGTAGCACTGCCATCGCGGGGGAGATTGAAACGTGAAGCAACGTGTCTTGTGTCTTTAAATTTGAGGTTTTAATACGCATGTTTTTTGAGTATCAACGAGATATGTTTGCAAGGACCTTCCTAATTGATTGATTTAGAAAATGCACTATCCCCAATTTGTTTTGTATTTTTGAATATGACTTGTTGAATTAAGAACTAAAGAATACAACTTAACTGACTTGAGATTGTTTAGTCTTGTTTTTACCGTTTGCTGTTGACGTTAAGTAAGCATTTTGTTGCAGAACTCGAGCAAACTAGCGAGCGCAGAGAGCGACCGACGTGAGAAGCGGGCCCTGGAGAGGAAGCTGTCTGAGATGGAGGAGGAGTTAAGGGTGAGGAGGGCTAGGTGGTGGTGGGTCTCGGTCTGGGCACATGTGTCGTGTACAGGCACTTCTACTTTATTTCTGCTCTAGTTATTGCTCTGTACGACTTCTATCTTCTGTACAGTTTGTTTATTTTCTATAGTTTTTTCTTCCTTCAGAATTATTTCTGTGAATAGTTGGTACTGTAGAATTATTTCTCTCCATAAGATGGTTTTTCTGTAGTTATTTCTCTGTACACGTTCTTCCTTTTGAGCTGTCATTTCTCTGGGTAGTTTTTTTCTCTTGTAGTTATTTCTCTTTACAATTTGTTTCTTCTGCAGAGTTCAATGTAATAGGTGCGCGTGTGTGTGTGGTGCAGGTGAGACTAGTGCAAACTGCTAGAAGGGATCACAGTCGTGGGCCATCCTTGCTTGTGTCACTCGGCAGAGATATTATTATTGCTGTTTTTAATGTTGTTGCTGATTGTATTGTTGCTGTTGTTACGTGTGCCTGTTAGCCAGGATACCTGCGCTCTGTGAGAATGCTACCAGTCGCAACGGATTAAACCAAAGCTATTGTACAGTGTAGTAGACTGCGTTCTCAGGTATACTTGTAATGAAATCATCCCTCCCATCTGAGGTTGGAAGCAGTGTTTCTCATAGAGGGTAATGAGTGGAAGTGGCACTCGTGTTCATGCAGTCCAGTAGTGGTATGTGAAGCTGCATGGGTGTGTGACAAGGAGTGTATGCTTGTGCCAATGATGGTAAAGCTGTTGTACGTATGAGAGCAACTTCTGCTTCACCGTGGTGGTGACCGGAGTTCAGTTAGGAATATTAGAATAATAATTCACATTGTTTAATTTAATTGTGTGGTTTCAGTTTCAGTTTCATTTGAGGTTCTGGTTGGGCTGGATTGTCCAGAGTTACCTGGTCAAATTGTGTGGTGGTAAATGAATTGGCGCTTCACATTTTTCAGTGTCAGTTGTACAAATTTTGAAGTATGGCGCAGAGTTTGTTCTATATGTGCATCTGCTAACTATGAGGAATGTATTTTACCCTGAGTGGTACGCAGAAATTCGCTGATTTTGTGAAGTTCTGGGGTCGTTCATGCCACTTTGGTGGGCACATTCACCCACGTTTCTGACACTCATTTTTCCAAACCTAATTAATAACATTACCTGAACTCGAATTTTTTGGACTCTTATTGCATGAATAATTTTAGGAGACATGATTGAAGTTTTTCTATAACTTTTTTATATATTAAGTGTATCTGATTTTTTTAAGTGAGGTTTTAGAGGAGCGGTTGTGTCGTTGGTTAAACTCTTTCTTGGGTTGTGAGATGTTAATTTCTTGGATAATTTTCTTTACGCGTGCATGCAGTCTGATTAACGTCTATACGGATGTAATTATTGCACGATTCAACTCACACTGAGACACATTTTCTTATTCATTACATTGTCCATTACACAGTCTCGTACTCTTCATTATTTTAGGAAAGATGTTTTTCAGTTCATCTTAGAAAGTTTTCGTGGATTTTTGTTATTTTCTACGCTTATTACTGTTGAAATTGACTGTACTAGTTACTTCTGTCACTAACACACGAGACGTACAGGAATGCAATCTTTAGCTCTACTGCCATAGACCGTCTAGGTGATGTTCAGTAGCTCTGTGTACGCTGTACTGCACTGAGTTGTGCCTTGGATGAGGTGTAGCATTGTATTTTTTCTGCGCTATGCTATTTCTCATGACTACTGTCGTTACTAGGCTGCTTTTTGGTATTGTTTCTATGTTTGTACCGATTTGAATTGCTAGCGCATGAGTAATTTTTTTTTGTATTCAGATTCTTCCTATCGAAACAGAAGCCAGGTACTATATAACGGGCGGAACAAAGGTTACTGTACATTTTTAAGAATTAATAAAACAAAATCTGAAATGAATAAAAAAGGGTTATATATTAAAGGAAAGAATAAATCTTGGAGTTTTATCAAGTATCTATTACATGCATTGATGCAAAGAATGTATGGTATTCAAAAGCAGTACTATTATATACATCACCAGCTTGGTCGACTGGTGAGTGAATCTGCTTACGAGCGGAAAGACCCGGGTTCGAATCCCGCTGCCGACATGGTTGACGCGGCTAGAAATACGGCATGGGACTTGGGTAAAAAACCGAATAATTATCGAAGTAATTATCCGACCCAAGAATGGGTCAGAAGCTTCGTTCCTATAGCCTCATTCTATTCTATTCTATTATCAAGTAACCCTAAAAGATGAAGTACTGCAAAGAACAGCAAGTGGAATAGTGCAAGTTATTTCAAACATAATAGTTATCTAGTTGCAGTGCAGAGGGGATAACATTTAGTGACTTTATACTGACTTTATGATAACATTCCGACGTTTGTGGCTCTTGTTAAACATTGATTGAAACACGTTGAATTACCAATGCATTTTGTAGTACTCTCGGCCCACCAGGGCATTCGAAATCAGTTGTAGACTCGCTAAATCTTGAAATTATTGCAATAAGGCAAAGTCTGGAAGACTTGTTCGTTGATTAAATGTCGTTATGAAGTTACTCTACATTGCAACTAAAAATCCATTATGTCTGAAATAACTTATTACTATTCTTGCCTTCTGTTCTTTTCAGTATTTCATCATTTTGAGGTACTTGATAATGGTGCTGTTTTTGAGTACAATAAATCCTCTGCATCAATGTATTCCATACTTGTTACTTGTTAAAACTCCAGTTGTTCTTCTTTCATTCGATATGAAACCCACTTTCAAAGCTTTATTCGGTTTAGTTTTATTAATTTTTTAAAGTGTAAAGTGACTTTTGCTCCACCCTTCATGATGTTGAACTCATATTTGGTCTATTCTTAGGCTTGCGTTTCTTCTATCTTACCCCTTTGTTCTTCTCTCCATTCGTGATTTTAGACCTAAAATTTTCTTTCAGTCCTGACCGACGGCATTGTTCCACTGGGACTTTATGGTAGAAATAACGACACCCCAAAAGTTTTATTTTATATTTCGATAACAAGGAATTCTTCTGAACGATCTGTTAACTGAATAGAAATAACAATGATGGTCATTTTTCCTCGAAAAATATCACTACCTGTATCTTTGATATAGAGTTCATGGAACGTCCTTAGTAAGGTGTATGTAGTAGGTCTTGATGTTGGTGAGCCGCTGACCAGCGTGTGATGACACCTACTACATACTTGCGTTCGTTGGTGGCTACACTTGTATCACCTGTTGTGTTAGCAGTCACGTCTACCTACTTCTTCTATTCTCTGTTGAACTTCACAACCTAAACTCAGAAACCAAACAAAGTTGCTTTATGATCAAAGTTACCCTAAGTCCTTTTTAATCTGGAATTAGGCTAAAAACTTGCTGGAAGACGGTATATTGTAACCGAATAATTATCGAAGTGATTATCGGACCCAAGAATGGGCAAGAAGGTTCGTTCTTATAGCCTCATTCTATTGCTATTCTCAAATTCTAGCTATTTTCTCTGAAAAATGCAGACAAACAATGAACGTTAAAAAACTAAGTGCTAAACCACCACATGATATTAAGCACTTGCTAGCAAATTATTCTCCATTTTGAATGACCATGTATTTCTGTTTAAATTTTTACGAACTGGATACTGTAGAATTTTATTTCTCTTTGACCACTTTCCTGGACAGTATGCCTTGTTTGTGTAGAGTTCTACGAATGCATTGTTGTTTATTAATTAATTGGTTGTTGTTGTCGTTGTTGTGTTGGTGGAGCAGCAGCTACAGAAACTGAAGGCGGAGAACGAGAAGCTCAAGGCGGAGAACAGGGCGCTCACGAGGGTCGTTTCCAAACTGACTAGTACAGCAGCGCTGGGAGTGCATGGGGCTAAATAGCCGGTGCTAAGTGGCTCGTGCTTGTCTTTAGCTTGTTGAAATGGCCAGTGCTGGTGCTGAATGGCTTGTGTTTAGGTTGTTGAAATGGCCAGTGCTGGTGCTAAATGGCTTGTGTTTAGGTTGTTGAAATGGCCAGTGCTGGCGCTAATTAAGAGAACGGTGCGAAATAGCCAGCACAGGAGGATATTATTAGAACAAACATGAAGATAACGCGACTTTGCACATTGTGTTGAAGTTGGCGCACAGGGCTAAATAGTTGCCAGAATGAACAGGAGACTTAATGATTTATGAATAGGAGGCCATGGTGAGAATTTTGTGTACACGTGAATGGGTGAAGGAAATCATTCGAGTTCAGTGCTATTGGGTCAGTCCAATAAATCAGTCCGGAAGATGAAGTTTCAGATATGCCTGACTATTCTTTATTTATTCTTTTCTGAGCCTCATGGTTGCGAGAGATTTGCGATACCTCATGGACTACGAGTCTACAAGCCAAAAATATTCTTTTCTGAACCTAAGCTCCTGTCAATTCCTCGTGTATATAATACTCGTATTAATTCTTGTGTTCGTATGTGGAGTGAATAATGGGAAACAGATGGGAAGGCTTCATTCAATAATCACACCTCCAATTTGGGTACTGAATCTACTAAAACTTACATGCCTGCAAAATAAACATACCCTCAATAGGGTGAAAAAAATTCTTTCAACTGTCATGTTAGAATAATTATAAAACTGAACAATCAAGCACATGTGAACACATAAATCCTAAAACAATACTTAGGCTTTTCGTTCTTTAGATTTGGTTTTATTTCTAACGCTAAGTTGTAATGAAAATGGGTGTGCATTCTGCAAAGTGGAGACAGTAGCCCTGATACTGTCCAGCCCTACTGTCGAGTTCAATCAGTAGCACTGTCAACAAAAGCGTCTTTTCTTTCTCTAAATTGTGACGTATTTCATTGAATAAATTAGAGTGGTCTGATTCAGTCAAGTGATGTTCTTCTAGGTTGGAATTCAAGTCTATTAGATGTTGACAGCGTTTTATTTCGTAAAAATTAATTTGGTGGACTGTTTAATACAAATGGTTAGGTATGTTAATGGTTTCAATTATATAAAACAACAAAAATTAAAAGCACTGTCGAGGTGACTTGTTCGCATTTTGGAACGAATTGCTGTACCTGAAACAGCTGAAGCATGCACGGCTGAAGGTGCGTCTCAGGCTTGTAGGGGCTGTATTAGGGACTACAGCTGTAGCTACAAAACAAAACAAACAAACAATCTTTATTTCCAATCGAGTACAGAGTACATAGACATTAGTACATTGGTTTTTCAAATTCTTAAGGTTAACATTCTAAGAGTAAGGGTGATGGTGAGCTCTATGCGACG
>VCRD01005252.1:8923-36456 GCA_006783055.1 Trinorchestia longiramus
AGGACGAGCATTTAATTTAATTCCCTTCCTCTCGTCAAGTAACGAGGACGAGCATTTAATTTAATTCTCTTCCTTTCGTCAAGTAACGAGGACGAGCATTTAATTTAATTCTCTTCCTCTCATCAAGTAACGAGGACGAGCATTTAATTTAATTCCCTTCCTCTCGTCAAGTAACGAGGACGAGCACTTAATTTGAGATGCAATATTGCTTGGGTTTAGGTGCAACAGTGTGGGGCTGTAATGCAACAAATGCTACTCAAGAAATACAAGCAAGACTCATCACATTTACGACAACAGGAAGAGAAAACGTGAGGAGGAACAACAAATTAAAAGATACAGTTCAGGTTCCTGTATGTACAGATGTTTCTATAGAGCGACAAGAAAGGAGAAGCATTATCCACTCGCATGGAATTACATGATCTCGCTCTACTTCACAACAGTTCAAAGCATAACCCGGACGAACAACAAGAAATCGTGCTGAAACTATGCTGAGCGAAGGTAGTCCATTTTAAACTGTAATTGTAGTACGCCATGTCACATGCATGAGTAATTGTGCGTTATACAACGCACGCAGAGACAGTGGGAGGGAGAGGAGAGATAGAAAGAGGGAGAGAGATAGAGGGAGAAAGAGGGAGAAAAATAGAGGGAGAGAGGAGGGAGGAGAGAGAAGGAGGGAGGGAGAGGAGTGTCAGAGTGACTAGCTATCTAGAAAATAGCGCCAGGTCTGCAATCAAGAAAGCTGGAAATTTGCTCGTCAAGATGAATGAGCTCATTAAGTTTGTCCACAGCCCAGGCGGTGATCGAATGCAAAGTTTTTTACCTGCATTCTTCAATGCTCATAAAAAAAGGATTACGCGCATTTAATATTATCTTATGATAGAATTTATGTAGTTCATGTGGTGTCAAGCTAAATAATTAAATTAAACGTGTTTCTCGAATGTCTAAATCGTAATATTAACAATGAAATAAATTTCATGAGAGGAATCATAAAGAAATTTGTGAACATCACAATTAAAATTCACGTAAACATTTCTTTTTCGTCACGTTTTTATTTTCACCTTTTATTATAAATTTGAACATCAGAACCTACCTAAACGACACACTTCGTACTGATCCCCTTCGAATAATTTGAATTTTTCACCACTACACGACGACGCTGCGTATCACAAGCCAGTGTGCAGCGTTCTTCTTACCATGTACACTTCACTCACAAGCCTGGAGCTTACAGTCGTAGAGCCCCACTGCCCCAAGCACTACACACTACACACACAAGGTTATCAGTTCCGTGATAAGCTTGAAAGCACTGTTTCCTTCACTAGCAGGATGTTTGGTGCTTTCCTAGCGTGTGTCATCCATCATAACAGGCTCTAGTGAACAGCTACAGCAGTAGGTGTTAAGACGGCTGTTCCACCACTAGTTTCCGTCATGTTAACGTATGAAGATCGCTTAACAGTTACTTTAAGAAGTTCACGGTAAAATAAATGATGTATGAACATCGCTTAACAGTTACTTCAAGAAGTTCACGGTAAAATAAATGATGTATGAACATCGCTTAACAGTTACTTCAAGAAGTTCACGGTAAAATAAATGATGTATGAACATCGCTTAACAGTTATTTTAAGAAGTTCACGGTAAAATAAATGATGTATGAACATCGCTTAACAGTTACTTTAAGAAGTTCACGGTAAAATAAATGATGTATGAACATCGCTTAACAGTTACTTTAAGAAGTTCACGGTAAAATAAATGATGTATGAACATCGCTTAACAGTTACTTTAAGAAGTTCACGGTAAAATAAATGATGTATGTACATCGCTTAACAGTTACTTTAAGAAGTTCACGGTAAAATAAATGATGTATGAACATCGCTTAACAGTTACTTTAAGAAGTTCACGGTAAAATAAATGATGTATGTACATCGCTTAAGTTATTTTAAGACATTCACGGCAAAATAAATGATGCATGGCAATTTGCCTCGTCTATCACTGAAAATACTGCGTACGAGACCTAACACTCTTACCTGTACCCGTGTATTTCTTAGTATTATAATTAATTAGTATGTATTAGTGCCTATTTCAAGCGCGCGCTGTATTTGCATTGCCAACTAAATATTCGTATTTGGCTTGAAGGATGAAGATAAAATTGAAAGACAGTACCACATTTCAGTGGTTCTGGAGGAAAATTATCTTAATGAACTTCAACTATAGAAGACAACATGAAAAAAGTCGCACAAGAAAAGTGTTATTGCGATCTCTTTAGATGTTACTGAAGCTAAATGTTATTGTGCGAACTGTTGTACAGTTGATCGCTTGTACAGATTCCCTACACTCTTGGAATACAGGGCGTTCCAAAAAATGTATACATTTTTAAAAGGCTGTAGTTTAAATACTACTGGTATTCACAAGGTGTACATATGGTAGATAACGTTTTCTGGACACAAAATAAAATTTTAGATCTTGTTCTTTGGAATGAGACCAGTCCCAGCCTCCTAGCAATAGTAGTATTCAAACTACAGCCTCTTAAAAAAAGTACACAGTGTTTTGGGGGACACCCTGTACTATAACGTGTCATGTACACATTGTTTTGGGGGACACCCTGTACTATAACGTGTCATGTACACATTGTTTTGGGGGACACCCTGTACTATAACGTGTCATAGAGAAGCTTGAGGTTAGTCAGCGTTCAGTACAGTACAAAAATCGGTGCAATTATCATTTCAATTCATCACTACGACGTTTACACATCACAAGATGGATTAGTTCTGAAAATGCCAGAAATAAATACAGGAAGCTTCCAAGTGAACGTTCAACAACAATAGAAAGAGCTCCTAATACGTTCAACATAGTACCGAACTCTATATTAATCATTCAATTGGAAATTCTGGTTTTTCCAGACTGGAGATAACTAAAGAGCAATTTTACATTAGTAGTGGTATATGAAGTAAGATATCTATGCAGTCATTCACTCCCATGTGGTCTAGTGGCTAGGATACCTGGCTTTCACCCAGGAGGCCCGGGTTCGATTCCCGGCATGGGAATACGTTTTTGCATTGGATATTTTTGTAGTCAGATATAGTAGTTCACGCAGCCCACATTAACAAGGCGGTAGAATCGTATTTGTTATTGCTCGCATATTGCAACTTAAGATTGTCTATGCTTTGCATAACCTGTGTGACACGTGCGACTAGGATCATAAGACACTACTGGAACATCTTTGCTAGTCAAGCATTAAGCGATGTTGATCTTGCCACTGGTTGTGACGTCACACTATAGTCGGAGGACTATACAGGTCAGTGAAAAAAATTAAATATAGCTCTGTATAACTCCCACAACTCCCACAGCTCTGCACAACTCCCACAGTTCTGCACAGCTCCCACAGTTCTGCACAGCTCCCACAGCTCTGCACAACTTCCACAGCTCTGCACAACTCCCACAGCTCTGCACAACTCCCACAGCTCTGCACAACTCCCACAGCTCTGCACAACTCCCACAGCTCTGCACAACTCCCACAGCTCCGCAACAAACAAAAATAAAACACTAAGGTTGGTCCCAATAAAAGTAGCAAAAGTTTTCGACGGAATTTTCACGAGATTAACTCAAGAAAGAGACCGAGCTACTGAAGACCAGCTCCACGTAAAGACTTATATAGGGTGGCCCTACACTCACCCTGTATCATAAATACAAAAAACTTCCAGTATTTTTCTTTCAGTCGCACTTTACAAGAACTTTGTACCGTTTATGAATACAAAAAAAGAATAAATGTTTCAAATGGTTTAGTGACTTTTGAAGCACACTACTGGTAGACTCTCACGTGGAAAATCACGTGTTTTTAATAATTTTTTTCGTTTGATTTGCCAGTGAACGCGGGCTTTGCGAAGGAGTTTCCACATTGAAGGATGTGCCTTTGGTATCCACAATACAATGCTTACAATACATGTATACCCTACCGAATTTCCTCCTATCTAAATCCTTAAGAGCGTCACAGAGACACGGACCAAGCAAGCAACAAACTGTGTATTATTATATAGTGGGATGATTTGCTTGTTCATTACTAGCTTACGTATCGCTATGCAAGAGTCTGAGGCTGTATCGTACAAAGAAGCTTAAGGCTGTAAATTTTTGCCTTCTCACGAGTTACTACACAATTATTGCTTGAGTAAAGCTTGCTTGAGGCACAGACAGTCCACGTGCCCCAAACTTGCGCGTGTGACTCCTCGGTTTGGTTAACTCGTGTTATCTTCTGCAGGCAATACTGCTTGTTCACACAACTGAACAAGCGGACAACAAACAAAGAGGAAAGACAAGAAAGAGAGAGGAGAGACAAGAAAAAAAAGAAAAAGAGAAGAGACAAGACAGAGGAAGAAGAATTATAGAGAAGAGAGAAGAAAGAGACAGGAGAGAGAAAATAGAGAGAAAAAGAGAGATGAGAGGGAACACAAGAAAGAGAGAGGAGAGACAAGAATGAGGGAGAAGAATTAGACAAGAGGGAAGAAAGAGAGGAGAGAGAAAGAAAGAGAGATGAGAGAACACAAGAAAGAAAGAAGAATTAAAGAAGAAGGAAGAATAAGAGTAGAGAGAGAAAGAGAGAAGGAGAGAGGATTACTGAACACGAGCAGGAGTTCGAGTCACTGCTGCTTGTATGGCAGGTATTCAGGTGATGCTGAACTGCTTTACAATACCAGACTACAGACTGAGATGATGTTCAGCCAGGCAGAGTAACTGCTTAACAATACCAGACTACAGACTGAGATGATGTTCAGCCAGGCAGAGTACACAAACATCCTACACGAACCATTTTGTTATCAGGGGCACGTGTTCTAAGCTCAATAACAACGAACTAATATTTAATGATGAAATTATTTTTCACACGAAGTAATTACCTGCTCTTCATTTCGCTGCACGTAGCTGAATTAATGCGAGGAATTCTCGACACAAAAATGTATCAGAATCCGTCGGCATTCTCCCTTCTGCCTGATGAACTTCATTTTCTTTATTTTCATTCGACGCATGAATTTTAAACTTACATATCACATGCTGCTACATGAGCACCATGTGCCTGAGTGCAGCCTTAATTTTATCAATAACATGCTACTTGAAATTCATTTTCCCAGCACATCTCGCATGGAAATACACAGCAAAACGCTACATTTTTCTTTAAGCAAGTATGGGAATTGGAATGCAGTGTCTAGTTGGACTATGCAGCAGTTAAATGCCTTGATATTTTGAGAATCTCCTTACCTCATGCACACAGCACCATCTCACCTGTACAACATGTAAATGATAATAAAGCACTGCAGAAATTAGCAACTAGCCTCAGAATATAGCAAGGACCATGACGTCATGAAGCTATGACGTCATGGACACGTTAGAGATGACGTGTGAATCATCCTTACCAGCCGCTCAGCAGCGCTGCAAAACACACGTCGCTGCGGACAGGGTTCGAACCTGTGCGGGCAGAGCCCAATGGATTTCAAGTCCATCTCCTTAACCACTCGGACACCACAGCACGCTTCTTCAATCTGAAATAAAGGAATTTATTTCCATAGTGAGACCTCAATTGACGTCAGAATGTCGTTCATAAGGCTTTAAGTAACTTGAAACTCAGCAGGAAGTCAGACTTCTTCTTCTTCTTCTTCTTCTTCTAGAAATCTTCGTAAATGTCCCTAGCCACTAAATATGCGCCTACCATCACCAAATTAAGACACCATAACACTAATGTAATATTAAAACCTAAAGTTAAAATATGTTATAAACAGAGTGCTGTTTAGATTACAGATATTTAAATAGAGTAATAATTACTTACCTTTACTCACGTACTTGACTTGCGTACTGGACTTCAATGAGAAGATACACATTTTAATTATTTCTGAATCTATGAATTTATTTTATTGTTTTATTTATTAAAATATTTAATTATTTTCTTTATTTGCGTATTTCATTATTTAATTTATGAAAATATATCGTTATTTTTTGTCATATATTCGTACGAAATTGATATGTTGTACATAAATTGAACGTGAATTAATAGTTAGCTAATGCAAGCCAAAACAAATAAATGAAGTAAATATAGCAGAGAAATTAATATACATCCCATGGTGGATCAGCTCAACGACCTGCAGCGTAGAAATGCCAGTGTGGGATCAAAGTGACTGTGCGTGATTGATACCCTAACTTTAGACATGAAACAAAACGATTCGTTCCTGTTACCATATTCTACTTTATTTTACAGCAGTTCAAAATAATTCATACGACGCAAAATGTTGTATATGCAGCTCAAACACATAAATGAGTACAAACCAATCTAGTGAGAGTACATAATACATAGCAAAGACTAATTAAATAACATAGGACATGTAAAATAGGTCTTCAATTAAAGTATATCAATGTAAAAAAAGAAAATGTACAATTAATAAACTGCATCATAATAATGAATTGACACCTGCAGTATCTTTGATTTAAAGCCGAGAGAGAACCCAAGATTTAAAAGCTGCTCTTTGAATTGTCCGCATCACTCTTAAAGAAATTAACTTACTGTGTATCACGCACAGCAAGATATCATGTGCATCACAAATCCCGTAATCAATATGTACTGGTGCCTGTGCGTGATTGCTGTCTAATGGCATGGGACTTGGGTAACAGCACAAGAATAAACCAAACGGATCACTCCAGTTGCCGCAGTCTATTCTATTGATGTCTCTATAGCGCTTCTCAAAGTTTTTTCAACCACCACTATTTGATTTTCCACCGCCCCCTAATGATTATATTACTGTATATTATACAGTAATATACGCCCCCATTCAAGGCGTACCCTCCTACCGCCCCCTTGCATTTCCTCAACGCCCCCAGGGGGGCGGTACGGACCACTTTGAGAAACACTGGACTTTAACCACGACTACTCTCCAGGACGGACCACTGAGAACCACTGCTCTATAACCACGACTACTCTCCAGGACGGACCACTGAGAACCACTGCTCTATAACCACGACTACTCTCCAGGACGGACCACTGAGAACCACTGCTCTATAACCACGACTACTCTCCAGGACGGACCACTGAGAACCACTGCTCTATAACCACGACTACTCTCCAGAATACAGCAACCCCACAGCTCAGCACTAGCAAGAGTACTGGCAAGAGTAGCAAAAATTCTGGCAAGAGTAGCAAGAATTCTGGCAAGAGTACTGGCAAGAGTAGTAAGAGTACTGGCAAGAGTAGCAAGAGTACTGGCAAGAGAGACGGCATCCAGGTTTTGGTGGCCCAGGTTTTAAAGATATTGCCGGGATCCGTCAAGTGGAATTAAGAGCAGCCAGGCTACAATACGCTGTTCTCAGCACCGTACTCGAGTGTTTGCTCGAACGCTTGAACGCACACCTGCTCCAAGCCCATGCCAGCAAATGACCACTTTTTCACATTTAATAGACTGCAGGGTCTTCCTTTACTTGTACGTTGTTCGTGAAATTCTCTCGCAAAAATTTCATTTTTCATATGAAAAATGTCCTATTTGATATGAAAAAAATGTCAGATTTGATAAACTGCAGTGTCTTACTTTAGTTCAGGGGTCGGCAAACTTTTTTACCCGTCGACCTCTTCATAGGATATTTGTATTAACATCGACCCCCTCCATGCACACACACATACAAATAGGTGAGAAAAAAATGTTAAACCATTATTGGTATTTTTGATGACCAAAAATAAGGAGAAATGTTATAAAGCAAACCAATCTTATGTTGTACCCTATACAATGTTTGAAGATATATATTAAGAGAAAGAGGCAGTCTTCAGTGATATAAAGTAAAAATGAAAAGAATTGAAGTTTACCTACCTATAGAGAATTTTGACTGTTTCGAAATCTAACAATACTTATCGTTTAAAAATTTATATGAACTTAATTATATAAAACAAATGTGCTACTTGAAAATAATATTAACTGCCATGGAAATACGCAATATGCTTTTTATCAAAAAAGAATAATAAAAAATACATTAACTTACCTATTTATCAATAAACTTTATATTAATGAGATGGATGAGCTTGATGAGCGGCAGCAAGGCTATTAATATTTGGTTTACAATTGGTAAGCTTTAACCGTAAATCACCACGGTTTTCTAAGTTTAGTCTATTTCTCTGCTTTGTTAGAATCGCATTCGCATGGCTAAAACCAGCTTCAACCATATATATCCTTAATCGACCCCCTTCCGACCCCCATAAATTTATCGACCCCTTGAGTTCTGTCCTCGACCCCCAGGGGTCGATATCGACCACTTTGCCGACCCCTGCTTTAGTTGTGCGTTGTTCGTGGAATTTTATTATAAAAATGTTAAGTATTCAGGACTGGAATAAATGATGAAATAAAGCAACTATATGATCAAGTGCTAGCAGGCTAAATTGTCGGGGTTGAAATAAAATAGATGGATCAGAATACAACATCATAATACACTGGCAGCACGAGTCGGAGACGAGCATCTCATACGTTGAATAACATTCTAGCCAGAACATTATCCACTTATTATAAGTACTTTTCTGATAAATTTTACGGATTGTAAGGCAGGAGAAGACATCTCGTTTGATTTAATGACTCCGCGACACTGTTCCTAATTCCATAAAGAGACCGTGCTAACTGAGGAGGATGGTCATTTCAAAGGCTATAAAGAAGTAAAAACAGTACAATTTTTTTAACGATCACTCTAGTTCATCCCCATTTAATACTTCACTTTAAAAGGAGCTGAGTAGCGAAAACAATTTCTCAATGCAAAGAGGGAAAATTCAAGGATCTAGCGAATATAAGAGAGGCACTGATCGTGTTCATCTTCATGTTCAGCAAGTCCACAAACCTAAAACTTCCTTGCATCTTCTTCCACTCACTGGCTGTGAAATACTCACGAGGAGTTCATGCACTGCAGAATGCATTCAAACAGAGCTCACATTTCATGAATTTGAATTTGAGAAGCGTGATCAGGGACCGCAGTTATAAAATAACTTTCACAAGTAATATCTCAATGAAATATGAGACTGTACCGTCAAAACCACGCTCATGCGTCTGATATATTCTGATACATTATGTCTAAATTTAGTTGACGAGGCTAGACATTATTCTGTCTAAATTTAGTTGACGAGGCCAGACATTATTCTGTCTAAATTTAGTTGACGAGGCCAGGCATTATTATATTGTCATAATTATTCTACTAAAAACGTGTAACTGCAGCGCACCATGCTTTCAAACTGGCATACAATTATCTTTCCAAATATTATTACTCTAACTACGGTTTTAGTGTCCAAACAAGGTGAACACATTCTCCACTTCATATTTTCTACCATTATGTTTCTTAACACATGAACAAAAAAGGCAGTCCACCAAGAATTTGCTGCTGCAACAAACAATTACAGTATCAACGCTTCAGTAACTTACCTACAAACAAGGTATATAATTAAAACATTACTTACCTTGGCATCAAGACTAGCAGCATCTGAGATGGTCTGAGTAAGTCGTCTATCCTTCTGTGAGAGTAAAAAAGAATGAGAATAAGTTAGATGTTAGGTAAGTTACATGTAGCATTACAGACATATTAGTATAATATATAAGTTACATGTAGCATTACGAACATATTAGCATAATATATGTTACATGTAGCATTACAAATATATTAGCATAATATATAAGTTACATGTAGCATTACAAACATATTAGCATAATATATAAGTTACATGTAGCATTACAAACATATTAGCATAATATATAAGTTACATGTAGCATTACAAACATATTAGCATAATATATAAGTAACATGTAGCATCACGAACACTACACCTACAATCCTACAGGCAGTTTCTAAAATTCACTCAAGACAGGGGTAAGACTGCAGGTATTCCACGTGCAGATACAGGCAGTAATTTCCAGTGCTGTTATTGGCACAGTTAGTTGTTCTTGGACGCTGCCCATACGTGATTCCCTTCATCACCCACTCCTCCTCCCAGGTGTAATGAATACACAAACACCCTGAATACTCCTTCAAATTGATATAAATGTAGGTAACTCGGCTGGCTGTATAGAGAAGAACGTCAGGAAGCATGGGACACATGTCACCGTGAGTAAAGTTTGAATAAATCTTGCACTAAGTTTCTTCAGATATTATTATTATTATTATTATATTCCTAGTTTAATCACCGCAACCACAACCAAAGAGATCTACGCAGTGGATACACTGTATTAGAATATAGTTATTGACGTTTTAGAGTGACGCGTCGTTCCTTCAGATAACGCGTGAAGAATAATTGAGCCTCATCATTGAAGAATCAACCGAGCGACCACAAAATGCTGAGATGCCAGCACGATGAGGCGCGTGTCGTACAGAAAGGGAACTGCAGAATGGTCCATGTACAATTATAAATAAATAATGTCAACGAAAGCTGTGTATTCCTTGTAACTGTGTACCAGTAAAAAAAACCTGATCGTAACTCACGCTCGTTAGGAACTAGTAACTGAAGCGTGAACTGTACAGAAAGTTTTGTTAGTTTTACACTTGTGATGATCGTGTACGTGCGACAATACGCTTCTGATGTTAACAGTCTGGTCATTTCTAGCAGCACAATTAAGAAGGAAAATGTTACGTCAATAAAACCTCTGAAATTAAAAACTAGCTCCCTTGAACATGAAAGAATCTTAGTGAAGTTTCTAGGTGTCATACATGATAATTATTTTTAATTTTGCTCGTCAGCAGGTGAGATTATTGACATCCGAATTAAAACATCTCAATGTACTGATGTATATTACTTACAAGAATACGTACACCAAAAAATAATCTGAATTATAACTGCTGATAAAAGAAGGCTTTTCGTGAGTGCAACGAACGCTTACTACACAAATATTGGGAGAAAAATACAATCATTTAACGTGATACATCGGAATAGAGATCGGGTCTTAAGACTTGTAATGATGCTACCTGCGGCTGTTCCTTTCCTCTGTGGTGCGACTTGAGGTAGAGGCTCGTACGGGCGCTACATGCGTCGATGCAAGATCGTAACCAGGTGTGTGACAAGCAAGACGATCGATTAAGGCGAAGGCATTCAAACGTAGGTTTCCTGCATAGGAATATTAGTGGAAAATAGAAATATCAGTGGAAAATAGAAATATAAGTGGAAAATAGAAATATAAGTGGAAAATAGAAATATTTGTGGAAAATAGAATATTAGTGGAAAATAGGAATATTAGTGGAAAATAGAATATTAGTTGAAAATAGAAATATTAGTGGTAAATGGGAATATTAGTGGAAAATGGGAATATTAGGGGAAAATAGAATATTAGTGGCAAATAGGAATATTAGTGGAAAATAAGATATTAGTGGAAAATAGAAATATAAGTGGAAAATGGGAATATTAGTGACCTACACGAGTCTGCACTGAATGCGATTACAGGGGAAAAAATGGTCTATCTCCCTTGAAGCTCAAGCCTTAACTATTCATTGAGGGATTTAACCCTGGAGCTCTGAACATGGGTACAGTTTGCCCGAGACTAGTGACGTCTATACCCATGTTGAGTGGTCCAATGTTGATCTTGAATAAAAATGTGCCTTGCGTCGTGATTCAGTTAAAGTCCAGTGTTTCTCAAAGTGGTCCCTACCACCCCCCTGGGGGCGTTGAGGAAATGCAAGGGGGCGGTAGGAGGGTGCGCCTTGAATGGGGGGCGTTTATTACTGTATAATATACAGTAATATAATCATTAGGGGCAGTGGAAAATCAAATAGTGTCCTAAGGGGGCGGTGATTGAAATAACTTTGAGAAACACTGAGTTCAACGAAAGTCAGTACCTGACCAAACTCTCGAAATGGCTACAGTTAAGAGGAGAAAGAACCTCTACCTCAATGAAGTTGAAATGTTAATGTGTAAGAAAAGCTCATAGTGAAGGGATGGTTTAACATCACCACTGCCTGCAGGTCACACCGGGCAACACGCAACCGTAGCTCTGTTTATTCCGCGCCTTTGAAGACCTCGGAACATCACGCGATGCTGCAATTCTGCTGTCCGCGGTACTGGACGTCAAGAAATAAGAATTCCAGCTCCAGTAGTTATGATTTCCGTGTCTTTTGATCATCCCTATGTACGGAACAAGTCATACTTAATTATCTTGAGGTAGACCATAGAGCACTGGTCAACATTAGATCGATGTGTTCATGACATGCAGGATGGAACCACGGTATAATTTTGAAATAAGATCGAGGCGCGTCACGTATTGAAAGCGAAGAAGGAAATGACAGGAATTCTACTACATCTATGAAAATAATTCAAATATATTGCTCTAATCGTGAGTCATTCAGTGACATCCCTCCTGAAAAAACTGTGTACAATTTTTTATAGGTTTTCGTCTACAGACTAGTGATACTCGTTAATTCTGGTAAGGTACCGATATATTTATGAATTATTCGAGTAACATACTTCAAGTTCAAGTTTTACATAAACATTTTTTGTCAACAAATCAATGGCAATTGTGAACTATTCAAGCTATTTTGAAGCTGAGCTCACACGAACAAATTAGAAATGATTCATAAGTTATAAAACTTTCGCTGTAGACAGGATTCGAACCTGTGCGGGCAGAGCCCAATGGATTTCGAGTCCATCTCCTTAACCACTCGGACACCACAGCACATATTTTCCACTTATTGCGTTTAGTACGATTTAGGCCTGAAAAAAAGGTTTTTCAATAGTTTTTCGTCAACGTTCCGTTGAGGATGAAAACTTTTTGAAACCTTAAATTTGTCCAACACTCATCGTGTAATTACATGAGCACCGTAATCATTTCACACATAAAATTTGCGAATACACTCAATTTTCATTGACCGCATAGAAGCTTAAGCTTCTATCCCGCTTTCAAAACAAATCATTATTTTCTTTTTTGGGGATCGTATAAAAACATACACGGTGATAGAATTATGATTCTAACTCCTAATTGAGTGCCATCTGTATATGTTTGTTTGAATTATGGACTAAACTGATGCACAAAATCATAAAACATTTCGCTGTAGACAGGATTCGAACCTGTGCGGGCAGAGCCCAATGGATTTCGAGTCCATCTCCTTAACCACTCGGACACCACAGCCCTACAGGGAAACAATCATGTGTCGCTGTGAATGACGAAATAATTAATAGTATGCTCGCATCTAGCGCAGAAGCAAACTAGTTCTGTTCTCCTTCAATGTTTTTTAAACTATCACAGTGTCAACTATCAACCGACTCACCACAATGTACGCATAGCCTAGTTAACGTACACCCCTCACCCAAAGCAATGTCAGAACACAAGTCAGATATCTTTGCACTTTTGAATACATAGTATTAAAGAGCGACAGACAGATGAATGAATACCCAGTAGACTCTACAGGATGTCTCATAAACTTCGATACATTTTCTTTTGAACATTGTAATCCTACATATTTCAGGTATCCTAGAAGACGCTTTTCAATAAGGAGCAACAAATTGAGAGGATATCGTAGGCAAGTCCAGCAAGAAGTCGCATCCTTGCGAACACATTCTACGGAAAACCTACAACGACCGTCACACGACACTGGGTCAAACCTTATTCTAAAAAAATACATTAGAACAAACTTATGTCAAAACTTATTTATTAAAAAAATATTTTAAACAACTTATTTTACAAGAAACTTGTTTTGAAACATTTATCAAAAACAAACAAACAAAGCGTTATGGATGAAGCGAGAAGCGATCGATGACCTACAACGAACTATAATATGAAGGTACAGCAGATAAGATACTCAGTGTGCCAAAAAAAGCATACGATTTTAGTATGTTAAAGCTAACCAAGATACAGAACATAAATCACCTGAAGCAACGCATCAATAACGTCATTAGAAGTGTAACTGCTGTTGTGTTTGTCCTCCAGCTTGATTCTCATGTGGTTGAATCAATTATTTATATCATTTTATAGTTATTCTGAGCATTTATTTCACACACTCTAGAATATCTTTTTGCTGGTGAAGTTAAAATTAACAAAATAAATAAAACTAGAATAATACAACTAAGAACATGTCATATTGTCTCACTGAAAATAATGAAAACCATTCTTGTCTTTAACTTCCTAATTTAACAGCTGTGTTGTGTGAGAAACATATACAAGATCACCCAATACTTTCAGGTAAATGTTTCGATATTTGATGACGTACATGCAAATATCCTGAGCTAAACCACTAATATTTGTTAGCTCTGGTCAACTTGTACGCGATAGAGGAACCAAAAAAAACACAAAAAATAGCCAATAGAGCTCACTACATTATTTAAACGCTGCAATACACGGACAATAAAGAAGGCAATATCAATCCTGGATTACAATATTCCTGCAATCCTATAATCCTCTTACAGTGAGCAGGATACTCTGTGCAATGCAGCAACGCAAATAAATGTGCTAGCTCTCGCGAGGTAATGTGGACTCCATTGAACTGCAGCCATCATCTCTTCCTGCCCAACACATGACAATGGCGTGACACTCTTGTGTTGGGTTGTGTTCTCAGTTGTGATGAGTTACACTTGCAAATTCCTCACGCGACTGAACGCTCAATTATAATAGGTCAAAGCGTTGGTCTTCAATACGCATTGTATGAAGATAACTGAAATAAGGTCAAAGCGTTGGTCTTCAATACGCATTGTATGAAGATAACTGAAATAAGGTCAAAGCATTGGTCTTCAATACGCATTATATGAAGATAACTGAATTAAGGTCAAAGCATTGGTCTTCAATACGCATTGTATGAAGATAACTGAAATAAGGTCAAAGCGTTGGTCTTCAATACGCAATCTATGAAGATAACTGAAATAAGGTAGAAGCGTTGGTCTTCAATACGCATTGTATGAAGATAACTGAAATAAGGTCGAAGCGTTGGTCTTCAATACGCATTGTATGAAGATAACTGAAATAATGGATGCCGTCCAAGCCGTTCAGTATCATCAACTGATGAGTGAATTTCCCAGTAGAGTAATCATGTTAGAGCTGAGAATATGGCCTGATTAGATATTAGGTCATTTTTATGTATAATAGATTTAACTTAAACCGAGGCTTTCATATTCAAGTATTTCATGAATAATCGTTAACGGAGTGCCTTAGAGGGTCAATACAAAGTGAATTAGCGAGTACTAAAGTAAAGTTTGCATTCATACTGTCGGCAAGCCAGCAAACTTTATATAATAAAAGACACTTGGAATAACAGCCGAGGATAAAAAAATTAAGATAATAACAAGGAAATTAAGATAATAACAAGAAAAGTAAAATAATAACAAGGCAGTTAAGATAATAACAAGGAAGTTAAGATAATAACGAGGATGTTAAGATAATAACAATGAAATTAAGATAATAACAAGAAAGTTAAGATAATAACAAGGAAGTTAAGATAATAACAAGGAAGTTAAGATACTGGCAGTGTTAGCTTCAACAATATTCTTGCTTCAAGTGGGACCAGAATTCTCACATAACGCAAAGTAACAACAATTACGAAACAGAAGTTAAACTAAAATTTCAGCTCAAGTAAGCAGGAATAAACTTCACATCAGTATCCACAACAGGCACTGTAGGATGACACACACAAAAAACTAGATAGCAGGACACCTTAAAAGTGCAGGATAACTCATGAAAATATAATAAATTTGAGGTGAAGAAAATCTAGTGCTGTTCAATTCATTTAGAGAAACTAATAACTTCATCATGGTGCAATAATACACACACACAAGACTTCAATAATCATTGGAAGGCAACTAATTGGCAAGTTAATGTGCTGGAGGATCTGAGGCATCCAAAAGAACGACGATTTAGTTCTAAATGCGATCCAACAGTGCAGTCAAAAATACATCCCTCGAAAAATTTACTCTCACAACCCATTACTCACATGTTTTCATTTAGAAGTTCATTGACATAAATGCAAGTCTCATGAGTTAACCTGACGAAAACAACAATAATTTCAATAAAACTTTTATATTATCCCCCTAGTAATTGACAGTCAAAGATAGCGTATATTTTTTTTACAAATACAACAGCAAGCTTTCGACGAGCTACAAACTAATATGAATCAAAGGAAAAATACAGCGCACTTTCTTACTTTAGCAATGCTGATGCGAGACTGGTGAAATTCTGATATTCTGTTCATGTTTTTATTCTTCTAGATTAGGAGTTAAGGTCATAATCTCGGAGTGCAAACCATTATTATCATTGCTATTATTATCAACTAAAGATCGTCATATGAATGTAGATTATCAGCACTAAATTACCTTACCTCTGCTTCATTGATGAGGTAATCCTTAACATTTCGTAAGAACAGAAAACCAGCAACTCATTCGAGTATAGAAAGAGAGAGCATTGAGCTTAGCTGAGAACAATTGTGCAAATAAATTTGAAAATAGATCAAATCTATCTCGTAATAATATATTCAAGCAATACTCATGTGTTCATGCTTCCTATTATGCAGAATAAGAGGAATAAGAAGTTGACTTCCTTGCATTTAGTTCAATTCCTGCACACCGGCTCACCCATGAAGCCAACACGGTCAGCTTCAATATTCATTTAATTTAACTTTAAAGCTTTAATTTAACCACTGCTCTCGTAGTGGCTATACTTTACACGCAAGATAACTGAACAGCATATTTTTTGTGATAATATACTTTCCTCCATCTGAATGAGCTCTTATCTAGGTAAAAGCATTCAGGGTACATGGATCATAAAAAAACCTATCGGCCAACGAGGTCCGATTCAAAAAGATATATATTCGATTAAATTAACCTTAATGATAAGTAACACAACAATAACTTTGGTAACTACAGTTATGCACTAAACAAAATTTATAAATAAGGAAGTGACCGGGGTAGACAGGCCCACGCGGTCCTCCATGTTGCTGCATCCTTGCATCCTCTACATACTTGTAGGTCTTCCTAGTGTTACACATCCTCTATTTTATGGTTCACTATAAACTCTACTCGCCAAAATACCAATTTATCCTATCATCAATTTCACACTAAACGGCAACTAATACAAATTCCCAGCCTTTTTCTTTGAAGAAATAAAATTCGATTGTTAGAAAAATGCGTGTCATAAATTCGTGAGTAATGGAAAGACCTGAATTGTAAAATTCCAAGAAGTAGAAAATGTACCATGGTTCACCAGAACTGACACCCTACATTCTCATCAAAACTTCAGAACACCCCAAAAGTCTGCATTGCAACTCGAGCCTATAAAAAACAATCTTTATTTCCAATCAAGTACACAGTACATAGACATTTAGTACATTGGTTTTTCAAATTCTTAAGGTTAACATTCTTAGAGTAAGGGTGATGGTGAGCTCCATGCGACGATCCTGGGATGTGTCCATGGGCGATGAGTTGAGGTCTTACCGATAAGTGCGAGCTCACGGCGTGAAACGAGAAACAGCTCGTATTCATTGCCAGGTTTCGAACCCGCACGCAGTCTTTCTGCACAAGCAGAGACCCGATACAGAACACGGGCCACATACCACTCGACTACGGTGGCAACAGCCAGCTTACACAATACACGTGTCAAATTAGAGGTGAATGTGCCCACACCTGTGTAAATTGTTTAGCATATCAATCACAACTAAAACACAATTACAAGGTTGAACTTCAATGCAAGAGACCATCACAATAACGTCTGAATGATTGACTAGTTCAGTCACAACGCCCATAAGATGTGCAGTTTCCATGTATATTTGCAACAAATCACCATTTCCTTGCCACTGCCTATAACATGGCTTGGGTTTTCATATTGATTTCAGTCCAAAATAACTGAAACAACTTGGTGAAAAAATTGTATCCATATAAAATAGTTCTATTTAAATAATACTATATATAACACGTAATAGCTTTAAATTATTGCACACAGAAATTTTCAAGATAATTGCTTATATTAAGCTACATGCACTATAAACAAAATAAACATTTTCAATGAACTGCTCAATCTATTACTAAAGTTTTCTGATTGAAAAACTTTTAGTACACAGAATTGTAAGGTAGGTAACAAATGCTACAATCCAGAATACTTCAGTTGGTTAGGAATATACACATTCATAATTAATTTTGTGAGATGGAAGCAACTGACAGAGATAAAAACCAGCACTCTATGCATGCCTAAAATTGTTCTCATAATAAGGTATATATTTAACTAAACTACTTCATCCTATTAACTAGAACAATAAAAGTTGAACATTTTCACTACAGTTGAACCTCATCCAAAAGTTTACCAATAGAAGTGTGGTGGTGGACTTGCATACCTGAAGTGCATAGGTTAACTTAGGAAGACAGTAGGGTCACACGGAATTCCATGATAGTTGTGTTCAGTGGTACTAACATGGCACTTTTCAATAATTTATTGATGTAATACACACTAGTATCTATGAATTGTAGAACATTTTTGCACTAAGTTTGGGCCAGCATTTGTGAAGCAAATTTATGAGCATGTAGTTTAATTTTGAAACATTTATTAAATTAAAGGCTGGTGTGTTTTGTGCCTTCTATTTATATTTATTAATTAAAAACTGATGTGGTTCATGCCTCCTATTTCCATTTATCACTCAAAGACTGGTGTGTCTTGTGCCTCCTATTTACATTTATCAATCATAGACTGGTGTGTTTGGTGCCTTTTTCCTCCAAACTTCCACTGCATCTCAGAGTAGTATTTTGTCATATAACCTTTACTTATTATATAATCCATTAAAAACAATTAGAGAAAACTTTGATGGCAGCCCCTTTAACCAAACGTGTAGTTATCAAGAGTAAGCATAAAGCAATTGCATAATCAGGGCATGATTCTTAGTTACGCCATGAGAATATGCAATATTTTGACTTGAGTCTGTATTGATACTATTATTTTTACTATAATATTCTTGGTTTGACATCTAATGAAAATATGATACCATTATCTGTAACTAATGAAGTAATGCCATAACTTATAGATGTAGTGAACTTAAAAGCAATCAAAACCTTCAACAATGCATTGAAAATCAATTAATTTTTAAAGCCTTTACACACAGGTTTTGGAAGTTTTCTTTAACACCTACATAGAGTATGCATAAGGTACAGGTCTTTTTTATTATTTTCTAGTTTTTCAAAAAGTAACAGTATTGAATGGTAATTTTTAACCATGAGCCTTTCTTTAGTGACAATAAGTATCTCATGAAGTAATAATAATTACAACAGATGAAGTATCTAGTACGAAAGCCAATTGTATAAATAATGCACTAAGAAGACAGAAAGACAACAGGAAAAGGTTTAACTACACAACCCACCTGAAACAGCCTGCTGCAAATGCTGCTGATTCTGATGTTAAACATTTTTCAAAAACTTACTCCTTTGAGTCTATAACATAGCAATACTTTTCTGCTTTTAAAATGGTTTCACTGGTTTCAATTCATGTAAAATTAAGCTTTTTGCCCTCTGAAAAGACAAACTTTTATTCCATTAATGTCACATACACATAAGTGACCCTGATATATATGCAACAAGTGAGCAATCATGAGGTCTTTACTTCAGTTTAAAATAAATACAAAATCTACTTCAAAAAAATGTTATATTTGAACTTTAAGATCTCAGAATCTTTACACAAAGGATACCTATTACTAGCATTACTTTAATTAAATAACGTGTCTTTTTCATTTTTAGATATAAAAGAAATCTCACTTATTTCCCAAGAAAGTGTGATGCTCAGACTTTAAGATCATAAATATTAACTTGTTTGAACCTTCATACACAGGTAGTGTGGTATATACTACTAGCTTCATTAATCACAGGACTGAGAGTTTACATTGATATATAATTTCTACTTTTATTTACAATTAATTCAATTTCTCTAAATTTTCACCAGCTTGCTATACATACCTGATTCTTACCCTTAAGTATTTCAAGTTTCAACTTAGACTTACACTAGATTTGAGGGCCAGCGTTTGGCTGGGGCCTTTGTAACGGCCTTCAATTCCCTCTAATACACACACACACACATACAACAGGATGGCATACCAGAGTTTTTCTCCTGTGAGCCAGGGTCATCTAAAGTAATTCCTCTGGGGCCACCCCAAGTTATTCCATGCAAATGAACCAGCCAAGTGAGGGAATCACTGAAAGATCCAGCTTGTCATACTGTATACCTAGCAGGTAGTCACATTGAAAAAATGACTATTCAACATCACTGTCGCTTATTTCATGCATGCACTAAGAAATCTTTCATTGCATCCACAACAGTCATGTTACATTTCTCATCCAGCCCTACAAGATATCTCATACCAAAGTCCTCTTCAACACGCCTTGCATTCCACTTGTTTTCTCCACACTGCTCATGGACCACATCCATGACGCTCTGTCACTCATGTTCATATTTACTACATTCCAAGACCAGATGTTCAACTGTTTCCTCTACTCCTCTGCTACACTGCAGACATAACCTTGTATTCCCCTCATTCCACCTCCATGTACGCCTATTTACACTTAATGCCTTACATCTGACGGCAAACAAGAGTTGGCTGCCAAAACTTCCATCAGAAAACATTTCAAACCTTGGTACATTCTTACTGGCATAGCAAATTAAAGCAGTTTTCCCATGTATTCTCACACAAACTTTTCATACATGTATTCTCATGCTAACTTTTCCCGATGTTCAAGTTCAACTAGATTTTCATTCTTCTGTTGCGGACAACCAAAAAAGTATTATTCCCTTCGGCCAATAATTGTTGGTGCAAATCAATTTTCGAGTTGGTGCGGAAATAGTAGTATTGACCAAAACGAAAGGGTTGATTCGCATAAAATACGTGTTAACCCAATCATATACTTTACATATTACTGGAATACATTGAATTGACAATGTACAAACAAAAAATAAGAAAAATGAAACATTAAAACTTAGGACTGTTTTCGGCTTGTGTACCAACAATTTCAGAGGAAGTACTTGGTCATCAGATTAACTCTAATGACAGTAGCGTTTCAGAACCGGGAGCCAGCGTCTCCAAGGGAGCCACAGCCACGAGCGGATGCCGAAAAACTGCGAAAAACTCACCTACTTGAAAGACAGGGAGCCATGGATTATCAAAGATTAATAAATGGTGAACTACAACATAATCCTCAAGTTCATACGGTATATTATAGTCAACTACTGTGTGCCGACTTTAACTGCTCTTTAAGTGCAGTAATTTGGTATCTCAAGTCGAATAAAAATTCATTTGGCTGGTAGCCATTAGTTACTATTATGAGTGGCATCATTAGAAGCCCCGTGAGCGGTTTCAACTATGTTAGTCCTTAATACTTTCCCCACTACAGAACTACAGCATGAAGATTGATCATGACATCTAATCCTTTACTCCCTTTCGATCGACTCTATACTAATTTTTTATCTACCGTTTTGACTTTCCACGTACTCCAACCATGCGGTACCTCTGGATGTAGGTATGATACATTTGTACCAGGTAGTAGAACGTTTGTAGTGGTGAATATCTAGTAAAGCGAATTAGATATGAGAATGCAAATCGGAGAAAACTTGTTCGGGAAGGGGATGAGTGTTGTGCTCCAAAGCTTTAGTTGGCGTGCTTGATAGTTCATTACACAATCGCAAGTCCGTTGCGTTGGTGTTTTACTTCAACTTTGGATTGTACTGCTGTGAGTCAATTCTGGGTAGAAATAAGTATTATGTGAACACATTGAAGCTATGCCGAAAAGATGAGTTGGGATTTAATAATAGAATTAATTGATGTAGCGCTCCATAACACTGGTGAACAAACTCGGTAATTAAATGATAGCATCTGTAGGAGAATATACATGCATGCCCAACTATTTTAAAATGTTGTATCTTAAACGGCACAGTCCATACAGTCTCACCATCTCTGTCAACAATGTTTTCAAAAAAATAATAGTTCCGACAGAAATACAAGAACTAGGATATTAATGCGCAAAAATTCGCTATTACCTTCCAATAGTCATGAAAAAAACACCGGGAAATCAACGGAGCAAGCTAGTTAGGATTTTTCTGCTCAGAATCAAATATTTACATCGTTCCATTCTTGAGATGTGGTTCTCCCCAGTATCGTAGCTGTGGTGTCCGAGTGGTTAAGGAGATGGACTAGAAATCCATTGGGCTCTGCCCGCACAGGTTCGAATCCTGTCTACAGCGTAAATTTTGATTTGAAATAAATAAAAATATTACAAACATTCCATCTTTCAAATGCATGTGGAGTTGCCGAAGAATCACAGAAGTACTTTCCTTACTTTGCACCAGAAATCAAGCAGTAATGAAGTGTGAGTAATATCACCGAAATACTTTTCTCGCGGTTTGTGCAAATAATTTAGAATGTTGAAACTTGTGGGTATAAACGCGAGGAACTTTTTGTCACTTCACATGAAATATTCAGTATGTGTTTGCCAGTACATTTGACAGCTGTATTGTGAATAACTATGCAGTTACAGAGTTATTTATTAATTCAGCGTAAGAGTATGTTAGGTATGGAAAAGTCCTCACTCTCGCCGCTGCTGCTAGAGTTCTGCGAGACGTACAGTGCTGTCATCTCAGTCACGCATCCACAACGAATGCACGAGTAGTTTAAAACAACGGGCATGTTTTTATCTACTTTTAGTTCTGAGAAAAAACATCGGAGGTGTTATAATTTGAAATGCACCTCGTAGTACCCCACTCTTAGAAATATTGCGAGGTATTTTACAGGAAGAAACATAGCGAGTATATACAAATTATGAACACGTAATTATTATTCTATCTTCGTAGTTTGACAATTTGATTTAATTTTATTGACTTGGAGTGTGTTCACTCCATCTGCTCTCATATAATTTTCTAGCTACGGACTATTCGCTCACCTCGCTCACGTTATTCTCCAAGTTTTCGTTGGGCATCACCTGACAAGCATTTTGAGAACGCACAGTAATAATGAATTTCTTTACCAGCTGGTTCTCTATACCTTGGAATCATCCATAATATACTAAAATAGAATTAAACGATCATGTCCAACGGATTTCTTCCCAGCAGCCAAAATTGTACGCTGTAGACAGGATTCGAACCTGTGCGGGCAGAGCCCAATGGATTTCTAGTCCATCTCCTTAACCACTCGGACACCACAGCTCGTTCTTCTTCCAAGATGTCATATATAGAATTGTTTTATTCATATTAAGCATACATCTTCAAGCCTATCATTAAATGGATGTGGCTGCACCTTAATCAAAACGGATAATAATATGCACGATATGAACGTTTCCAATGTGCAGTATATCGTTTTCCAGTATATAATTGTAAAGAAATTTTAGTATCACATTTGCTATCAAAGCATTTCAGAAGCTTATCCAAGTCTCGTAATATCACTGTTGTTAGCACGAAAGCATTTAACAATGAAAGGAGGCGGTACAACAAAGATATAGATTTAATATACTTGTAGATGACAGTACTATAAGCCTTATAAGGGTCTAGTCGTGCGGTCTACGAGTAGAAGATACACTGGACAGTGTATGCGTTGCTGTGCAGGCAGCACACTTCTCATCCGAGGCATGCAAAGTCCCCTAATTAACCAGAGGATAATTTTGTGAAACATCCCACTCCGTATAAGAATGCACGGCGGGAGTAGAATTACTGTTAAAATTTATAGGTTTAACCCAAGTGTGGTGGTACACATTTCATACCTTCTAAGACGGCATGTTTAATGCTTGGTGGTGCGGAAAGCATGCCACTTTCTAAAATTTAGTTCCTGCGCTGCTCAACAGCTTAAAATTTGTACATAAAGGTTGAGGAATATCCCTATTAATCTATAAATTTTTAAACATTTAACACATTTCTTTCCATCAAAAGTATGAACCTAAAAGGTTCAACTAAATTTTCTCGGCCAACCTACCTTCTTCTGAGCCTTTTGTTAGCGTATACAAATATCAAAATTACAAATGAATAACGTACGCTGAAACGCATGCTCGCTTTTTTTCCTTGAAAAATGATTGTAAACTAATCAAAGAGCATAAAGAATTTTGAAAGCACTTTGCGTGGAACAACACGTTGCAGAATTGAACTAACAGCTGTTGGTGCTAAAAGTCCTCGCTAACTTCTAAATCGTGCCTGGAGAGGCAAAAACGCCGACCTAACAAGAAAACTTCCATAGGGACGTCCACATCAGCACCTGCTTCCATTTCTTCCAGTGGAGTCGAAAGTTATTTTCTCACCGTGTACTCAACACTCAGCAATGATTTGTGATTCAGCATTGAACACTCAGAAATGATTTGTGATTGAGGAGTGACACCTGTTTTATTCATCATTTACTACGAATCGTATCTTATTCAAATTATGTTCGTGTAGTCGAGATGAGTGATACAGCACATGCACCATCAACCACAGACATTCAGCAATGATTTGTGATCCATGGGTGATACCTATGTGCATTCAATAGAATTTATTCCAAAGCTCATCTCATTCAAATCACGTTATGTGTTGTAATTTAGATAGAAACTAGGCTTAATCTCTTCAATCCCTCGCCGTCAACACACCTGGGTTGCATGACCAATAAAATGCACGACTTTATGGTCACGGTTTTGGAGACAGCATGACGCGACGAATCATGTTTCTTTTTGTGTTGTGTTTGCTAATTACTGCAGCAGCACAAGCAAAATGCCGCTAATTCCCACAAGATCGCAGTAATTGACGCTCTTGTAGAGCTGAAGTTTCAGGTTTCAAAAACTTGATTACAGTGCAATTCAAGCGAAAAGAGATATTGTGGAACCCGGCAAGTCAAGTGGTTGCTGATGCAAATGCCACTATGAGAGCTATCAATTGCAGCAGTTGTGCAAAAATTACAGGCAATTGTTGAGTTACTGAGTATTACACATGACTCGGTTTTTATTTCAAATGTTTCGTACTACAGGAGCGAGTAAAATTAATGCAGGCTACCTGTATATCAAGTCGATGTTAAGAACGAAATGCTATTGTGGATATTATAGAATTTCCCCAGTTCAACTAACGTAAACACTGAAAAGACTGTTCGCTAATGAACTGAATTTTTCAGGTCTTAATCCACGTTTAATTTCATCATTATCTGGTTACTAATACGGATAATTCTTAGCACAGGACAGACACAGCAGCGCTTACAAAAAGCGCAGTCTTAATGCAAACAGAAGAGCTGGAAGAATGCTTGCACCACGCAATGTATCTTGCAGTGTAGCCGCTGTTTATTATTCATGAAAATATGCACGTGGTGAATATTTGACCAAATTTTCATTCTCATATACAATGAAAACTTCACCGTGGTCTTTCTTTACCTTAATAGTGACTACAGTGAAGGAGGACGGAGTGTCACAAACTTTGACCCTAATAAACATCACTAAGATGAGAGACAAGGCTCATCAGAGCTCGTAATGATCTCGATCACGCAAGGGAAACGCGGACATCTTGGCTCAAATAGTAAGATTGTCGTGATCTTATAAGTAATAATAAATACTACTTATAAGTAATAATAAATAGTAATAATAAATATGTAAGAATTAATTGAAAGTACAAATGAGTTTGATTAGGTGCAGAAAATACGCTTTGGTAACAGGGGCTATTATTATTATTTTAATATTCCTAGTATAACACAGAGGCTGAAAGTTTCAAAAACGTGTTTCTTTGCAACACACAAGTCTTCTTTCTTACACAGTAATCATCATTCCACGAAAACATCAATTACACATAAAGTTAGGCTCCTGTTACTGATCTCAACACTAGAATTACTTCACTCTCCTCAAATCTTAAAGCATCACCATAAGAAAATTACCATCCACATTTACCGTCAATTAAATAATGCTAATTCCATCGACTCAGCATGACACGTATTTTATGCACGCGTTTCTTTGACGGACACACTTGATACACAGAAAGTAAGCGTACAAAAATCTCTCGCATAAAATCGAACTTATGCACGATGAATTTCCTCAGGCATTTCTATGCACAAGTGTGATTAAAGACGAGTGATGGTTTTTTTATTTTGATCCACCGCCTTCTGAATCTATCGACATGATTCCAGCACGCACTTTACGGCCTTATTGCCTTGCCTCTGTGAAGGGAGCTCAAGACCAATTGAAATTACTGCCCTCAATTGAACGCAGCTTTTACAATTCAACGATGAAATACTTTAGGTTGTATTTTATTGGAATTAGCGTATCCCATTTCCTGGAATGTGATTCTTAATTTGCTGCACAAAACGGGCAATTTTCCTGTTAATTAAACCGCTTTCGTGTCAGCGATGAGCTCACAAATGAGATATTCAAAGAATTCACGATTATTAATGATTATTACTCTTCTCAATCAAGTGAATAGAAATACTTTGTTTTCATTTTTCCTATTGACAATATCAAGGTCATGCATGCACTTCATTTGCTAAGATATTAGTTATAAGATAGCAAGAGGACAGGAACATTAAAGGAACGTGTTCTTTGCCATCGCATCGCAGGCCTCTATTCTAAATCAGCTGGAAAAATCTCGAGTCAACATAGAAGTCTTGTGTCAACATAAAAATCCTGCGGCAACAAAAATCCTACGTCAACATAAAAATCCTACGTCAACATAAAAGTCATGTGGCAACATACAAATCTTGTCAACATAAAAATCTTGTGCCAACATAAAAATCTTGCATCAACATAAAAATCCTGCGGCAACATAAAAATCGTGTCAACCTAAAAATCATGTGCCAACATAAAAATCTTGTGTAAACATACAAATTTTGTGTAAACATACAAATTTTGTGTAAACATACAAATCTTGTGTCAACCTAAAAATCTTGCGCCAACATACAAATCTTGTGTCAACATAAAAAGTAAAATGAAGCTTCCAGTCACACTGAAAAATGAATATCGACAAAGAGCTCCGGACACAAGGAAGGTCGGTAATTTAATGTAAATCTTAGCTGTTAAGCCGTCGTGGCACCACAACAGAGAGCCAACCTTTCTCTGACCTTGTACTCCTTTAGCATATCGACACGAGCATCTACCCCTGAATTTACAACACAGAAAGCCGAGTACAAACTAAACTTTTAATATAACTTTTAGGTTTTAGGATCTATAAGCTAACTTTAAATGTGCCCCTTTTAGATAAGCAAGTGCACCCTAGGTTGGGAACCCCTAGTTTGAAGGGAGGCAACCCATGTTACGACAGAGCTTTCAATTCCTCAGTGGACTTTAACACGTTTGTTGCGATTGCCTAGCTGGTGCAAATCTTTACTTTGTACATACAGTCACTAGAAAGCTTTGAAAAAATTACAGAACCTAACCTGAGTGACCCACCGGTGGGTCGCATCGCAACAAACGTGTTAAATACTTTCTTTTCTTCACTATATCTCTCCAGGTCAAGTTTATAGTTGAGCTATAGCAGGGTTCCCAACCTTTCTGTGACCTTGTATCCCTTCAGTATCTCGACAGATAAACACGTACCCTTGAATTTTTACGACAGAATGGCGAGTAGGAAAATAAAATTCCGCTGAATTTTTAATGGAAATTTTTAGGTTTCAGAAACTATAAACTAACATTAAATGTACCCCTTTGGATAAGCAAA
>VCRD01005253.1:9071-31787 GCA_006783055.1 Trinorchestia longiramus
TGAGAGAAGAGAGTGGAGTAAGTGATTGTGAGTAGAGAGTGGGGTAAGTGATTGTGAGAAGAGAGTGGGGTAAGTGATTGTGAGGAGAGAGTGGGGTAAGTGATTGAGAGAAGAGAGTGGGGTGAATGAGAGAACAAAGTGAGGGAAGTGATTGTGGGAAGAGAGTATAGTAAGTGATTGAGAGAAATGACTGAGGGAAGTTATTGGAGAAGTTTTTTGTGGGAAGTGAGTAAAGGAAGTAATTGAGAGACGCTTTGAAGAAAGTTATTGAGAGAAGTTTTTTGAGGAAAATGATTGAGGTTAGCGTTTGAGAAAAGTGATAGAGAGAAGTAATTGAGGAAAATGATTATGGAAAAACCTGAGGAATGAATACGGAAAAGAGATGGAGGGTTGTGATTGAACGAGAGAATTGAAGAAATGGATAAAAAAGAGTGATTGAGGGTTGTTTTAAAGAGATACGATAGGTTTATCAAAGCAGGATATGAAAGTATTTTCAAGGAATAGGCTCCATTTAATACAATGATCGATAATGTACAATTGCATATCACTTCGTTTTCAATATCTTCCGTGAGAGTGAGCGGCAAATATTACCTTAGTGGGGCTGGAAAAAATGGAATTCCCTGTATTATAATACACAGTTTGTTGTTTGCTTGCTTGATCCGTCTCTCTGTCACGCTCTTGAGGATTTAGATAGGTGGAAATTCACTTGGGTATACTTGTATTGTAAACATTGTATTGTGGATACCAAAGGTACATCCTTCAATGTGGAAACACTTTTGCAAAACCACCGTCCACAAACAAATCAAACGAAAAAATTTACTAAAAAGCACGGGAATTTTCCAGTGTGGTTCTTTTAGTAAACAATATGTTTCAGAAAATTCCCTGACATTTTTCCAGTTTGAACAGAAGTCGGTTAAGCGAAGGTGAACTTCAAACCTAGCATTTCAAAGAAACAATTCACTGTGAGAAGTACGTTTTTATTGTCTGTCCTCGAACTCCAATCAACCAGGATGCTTTGTTAAAGATTCTTGATAAGACACTCTTCAAGTAACAATTTATCAAGGCGTGATACAGCACATATTAGTTGTCCTATCCCAGTACTTTCTCTAGCTGAACATTGCGTAACTCCTGGACCACCTCAGGGTTTTCTTCCACACTCTGAAAAAAACATACATCACGTCCACAAAATAAAATTGTTTCACTTCCAAAGATAATTAGCAGTGTTTCGCGTATCTATTTTACAAGGTCCCTGAAATATAGAGTTAAACCCTGTTTCTGGAGAGGACTAGGAATTTAACTTTCCTGATGTATAAAATTATTTTAATGCTGGAGATAATTAACAGTATTTTGAGTATTTATATTACAAGTTCGCTAAAGAATAGAGTTATTTGTAACAATTGGCTACAGACTGACTTCTGAGAGCCGTGATTGCTGCATGAATTGATAGACAACAGCTGAACGCTGCTTGGGAACTGGGATATTTAGACAGTACATATAGGAGGGATTTGTTGTCATATTTTCCTCTCTGCCGTCTGAAATTATGTGTCCACAGTTATTCTCTTCTGTGAAGACTCTCCCTGTGCTCTACGTTAAGTGATATTGCTTGATTCATGGTATTCCAGAGTTGACTTAAAATCTACGTGGTCCATTCGTCTAAATCAGTAGTTCTCAATCTTTTTTCTGTCATTTCCCCCTGCACTCAGTTCAGCCATCCAGGTTTTCCCCTTCATGTGTACGAGGGAAAGAGTAGTCAAAACACACTGTGACCATTTACTTATTTATTTTAAAAATATATAAATAAACTGATAAAGATATAGTTACACAGTAAAGCGGATAGAACACAGTTAGTAACAGCTAACCTCATTGCCTCAAACATGAGAATGTGGCGATACTTACTCGCTCTCTACACGGTTACAGCATAAATATGTAATAATTCCAAGCATCAGTTGAATTCTTCGAAAGTGAATGCATTACTTACACATTTTACGTTAATTGAAATGCAATAAGTTATTCAGAGCGAGAGAAAGACGTCACAAATTGGAGGAATCCAAACCCCTTGACATGAATAAGCTGAATATTTACTGAAAAAACACATGGAAAAACACGTAAATTTGTTATGAAATTAATGTGACTTATCTCCTCAAATCACCCAATTCCACTCACAATAATCATTTAGATCATATAATGCCGAGTGGTTGCGGAATTGAAACACTGTTCCATCTAACGACACATCCTAAATTCAAACGAACGTATTAAAATTCACTGAAAATCTCTCCAATCCTATAACTTAATCTCACTCTTAATACTTAACCAAGTACACTTTCATGAATTAATAATCATTGCAGTCCCATTAACCAATTTTACTGACAAAATTCTTCAGTTCACTCTCGACTAATGATGCGAAGAACTGCGCTACACGAACACACACTCGGTGGAGCCCTAACGCGTGGCCGGCGCCATCCTGTTGTTTACACTATATATATATATGCTTCTCCCGCTGGTTCTCAACCTCCACTGAGTTAAAGGTCACTCGTTTAAGGTTGTATTAATATTTCTACTTGGTTCCTGCTGTTAATATCCCGAAGTAATTACGTAGACATCAAATCCAACTTGACACTGAAGTCTTGAGCCTCTCAGAGTTCATTATTGGCGAAGTTTTCCGAAGTTTATATGAACTTTTCAAGGATCCAGTTATTCCAAGAAGTAGTAGCTGTAGCAGGGGTAGTCGAAGTAGTAGTAGAAAACTTGGCGGTAGTTGCTCGAGTAGCTCTAACAGTTCTAGCTGTTAGTAGTTTTTGTTGTTATGGTAGCTCTGGCAGTACTAGTAGTTATTGTAGATTGGCAGTACTAGTGGTTATTCTATGATAGATCCTTCCCTCTCTCCGAGTGATATTGTCTTTTGCTTCCTTGAAGTCGGTTGCCTGCCCCTAGCTCGTAGGTGCCCCCTGTAAAATCGTCGCCCCTTCTAGCACTGTTGTTCACCGGATCAACGCCCTATTCTTTTTTTTTCCCGACTGCTGCTCATATAATCCGTTGGTGTTTTCCAGAAACACGCCTCCTGACTTTTAGCTCCTCCTTTCGTACTTGGTTTTGTTTTAAAGGTGTATGTATCATGTTCATTTGACCATTGGGTTCGTATCCGATGCTTCCGATGGTTTTGAGGCGATCGCAGAACATATTTCAACTGGCAGGCGTTCAAAACTGCTAACACTGCATATTTGCGTGCTGTGTTGTTTGTATTTTTGAGGGTGCGACGCTTGGATTTTAATGCCCCAGTGGCCAAGCTGCTTGCACTCCCCACGTACCCACATTAACACATCATTGCACATTAGTATACACCACTATATATTATCACTACAACCCCCACAAGAAAATACATTTGAAACTTTGTAATTGCTAATTGGCAGTGTAATTGTTTCCCCACTGATAAATTCAAATTCCCCTAGGGAAAAATTTCCCCCAGTTTGGGACTCACTGGTTTACAGCAGTGTTTCTCAAAGGGGTCCGTACCGCCTCCCTGGGGACGTTGAGGAAATGTAAGGGGGCGTTAAGAGGGTACGCCTTGAATGGGGGAGCGTATATTACTGTATAATATACAGTAATATAATCATTAAGGGGTGGTGGAAAATCAAATAGTGTCCTAAATAGTGGTGATTGAAAAAACTCTGAGAAACACTGGTGTAGATGTTATCATATTCCTGCAAACATTTTACTGAAATTATCCATGGTGAGCTCTAGAACTGGTGTATGTTTGTTGCATAAAACGCAGCTGCTTGTTTCTCTGTGCCCTGCTCCAAACTTACAGCTACCTGTTCCTCTGTGCCCTGCTCCAAAGTTCAAATTTTATGAAATTTCTGACTTTCATTTTTCACTATCTTAAGAATTTCTATGGACTTTTGTCACTGCCGTTAAGATATGAGGATGAATACATAAATAATTGAACAGATGATTTACGATAACTATTGCACCTTAATTTGCGATAATTGTCGCAACATGAACGACTGAACTTACATGGCTTCATAAAACTTCTGAAGGAGCCATTAATGATTCGGATATTTTACAAAATGCACAATTATTCGAACCTCTCTGTACTGCATTTGACTGCCTTGTACTATGATTGCACAGTACCGTGCATTGTTTACGTACTACATACTATCATATTAAATTTTCTAAGCAAAGTTACCGGCAACTGTGCCAAAGAAACACTGAACTTTTGTAATAAAATAAAATGAATAAAATGCTTCTGACCTGTGGAGTCTGCGTAGGAAACTCTTAATGGAACACTTGTAAAGAATAAGCCAAATTTTATTTTGGTGTTTCCTAATTTCCAAATTATTTTCGAATGTTCATTTCCACTTCACACGCACACAAGTCTTTCAATTCAAATCGAGTTTCTCTTCTAACATTTCTGATCTAGAAGTTCAGTGGAAAAAAACACAAGATGTTTACGCACAATTGAGCATTATTTGGATAAGGGATAATTGAATACCGAGAAGATATAAAATTTTTCATGAATATTGATTGCCAATTAATTCGATGACTGAATAGAAAAGTGACATCATGATAATGTCACTATAAAATATGTTGGAGGTCATGTCGCAGTTCTGTTAGGGTACAGACACATCTGCAGTTAATGTAGCCAGTAATGAAGAGATCCCAAGCAATAATGGATGCTTAATTTCAATTAATACGATTCTACCCGTACAACTATTACGGTTTTCAACTTGAAGTAACGTGATTCTTAACTTTCAATTAATGTAATTCTAAACTTCAATTCTTGCGATTCTTAATTTCAATTATTGCAATTTTTGGCTTCAATTAATGCAATTCTCAACTTCAAATGACGTAAAATTCTCAAATTAAATTAATAAAATTCTCAATATCATTTAATTGATATTAGTTAATTCCATCATTTGCTAAAAGAGTATCATAACACAGCACTGAGTCATGCATAGTAGACTCACGCTTGGTTGTGTGCGTTCACTCTATAGACCACCATTTCCCGCTCTATGCTGACATGTATTTGATGTGTACAACTATACATCATTTGTGATGTTGAGACACCTGTGAGTGTCCTACAGGCACGCCTAGTTCTTCTTATGAAGAAAGCCATGCCAGAAATTCTCAAGGGAAACAGAACGCCAATAATATTAACATTTTATACCAACTGTTGATGTTATAATTGTGGAAAGATTGTAACTTCATCATTGAGGCAATTATTGAAACAATTAAGATAGGACTATAACATCATTGTTGAGACACAAATATGATGAAAAATTTTGCTTATGTTGTAACGTATTAAATAGCACAATAGTATGGTACAGTGCTATGGTACAGTAGTTTGATAAAGGAGTGATGTATGAAAATAATAAGAATTTCATTTCAATTGTAATTCGTAGTTAATTCTCACCATTTCTTATACTATAAATTTCCAGAAACTAGAATTTTCAAAATTTTTGTTACATGTGAAACGCTGCTAGCATGACAAAAATGAAAAACGTGAGATGTGTCAATAACTTCTCATAGGACGAAGAACAGATTCACTATAATGCTCAGAATTTAATTTCAAAGCATCAATGGTGGACTGAATCACATTAGAACTCGACGTTTCCTATAACGGTTGTTATTTTCTAGAAAATTTCCAACGTGCGCCCAGATTTGTTCTTCCATAAACGGCTGCTCGTTACAACACTCGTGAAAATAAGCTCGTTAGGGTACAAACAAGATCGCTTTTCGTTCTCTTCAAAGATTTCATTGCAATATTCATGCGATGAAAATAATGGAGAATACATCGAATATTTTTAATACATGGAATACGATACATGCAAAGCCTATTTGATGTCAATATATCAGGTTGTAACGAAAGTTCTGTCCATTTTCTAAGTTATAATTTTTGGATATCATTAATTCAATTTCACTTATAAATGATATGTTTAACCATTTAAATCACTTCAATACTATTTCATATTTCAGATTTTAATAAAATTATTACGATAAATAACTGATGACCCAAATGTACACTCTAAAGAACATATTAGGCATAGTTTACTCTATGAAATCCGGAGGAGCAATACAGCAAGTTCAGCAGCAAGATCTCTCAAAGACAGATGATCTCAAAGAGCGTTGAATAAGGAGACCTGTAGAATATGATTTTCACGTTACAAAAGTGATGACCAGTATAGACGGCGAGGCAAGAAAGGAAGCTGCAAAGGTCCCAATTCTGAGGAATTGCAGGCTATCATCGATCAAAACCCTACCGGTACAAGTAGAGAGCTGAGCAAGGAATTTAGGTGTTAACGTTTCCCGATACATTAAACTCCTTGCTCAGAGAGAACTAATTGTAAATACTGCAACATTCTACTATGCATACGCTGCTGCAGACCTCTCTTCCATTCAGGTCGTCAATCTCTTCTATCTGAGAATTAGTTGTCCCTCTGTTTCTGGTTGTGTTGCAGGGCGTCTCTGCAACCTGCATTGTGTTATTTTCTCTGGTTGTGTTACAGGAGGTCTTTACAACCTCCATTGTGTTATTCTGTCTCTGGTTGTGTTGCCGGACGTCTCTAGAACCTCCGTTGCGTTATTCTGTCCTTTGATCATTGTCTCAGATTGCAGATCGTCCGATTACGTACTCAAGTCGTCCCATAAAGAACGAATCTAAGTGCTAAGCAAAACTAGGCTGCCATTTTTGCTAGTATTGGCTACGTGAATAGAAAATTGTAATTTGTTAAAAGGTATTCCATATGATGGATTTTTGAATCCAGAGTACCTATTTTTCATTTAACACTTTTAGAAACTTAAATTCGTGTGCTGCACTATGAGACTGACAAAAAAATACTATAATTCGAGCTTGCTCAACGTGAAGGATCGTAAAAAAATGAAAGTAACTTTGTTTTTTTCTGTAGCCCAAAACAGAAACTTTCTGACCCCTATGTAAAGTCTTCTAAATGACGAGTACTCTATTCCTTGTAACTTTCTAGCGTTGAAATCCTCTGACACAGTGATATTACATTCCCTGTAACAGCCCATAGCCCGCTGGCTGAAGAATGGATGCATGGACGCATGCAATATTCAACTCACTTTGCCTTGCTTTGCCACCGCCTTCCTTAGTTTCGTAGGGCGAGGCAGCTGCTCGGTCTGTCTACAAGACATTGCTTCTAGAACATTGTTGGTCCAATTGTATACGTTAGTTTGGGATTAATTTTGATCCTAGTCATGAAAATCATGTTCATCACCGTGGTTCAGTGCCACATTTTGTTTCTTACCTTGAAGTTCAAATTAATAAACGTTGTTCCCAGCCAAATTTTGTTTCTCAAAGCAAAGTTATACTCTCATTCAGGATAAGAATTGTTCTTTTGAGGAACAAATACCCTCCTCCACATTGCTTTGTAATGAAATTGTTGCAAGAACTGCTATTCAACCCTAATTAGTGCGAGACAAAGGCCACTCTTCCCTTACACAGTACAGTATCTGGCTCCAGCTGTGAAGCAGCAAAAGTTCACTTCTAGAAAGAGACATCTGCGTCGTTCGACTATAGTTGATTTTTTAGTTTAATCGAGCGGTTTTCAACGAATTCTAAATTTAAGTAATAAATGCGCTTGTGGTCTGATTACACTTGCCACTTGAGTTATTCAGTGTTGTCAGCAGCATGTTTCAGCAGAACAAGACTAGCTGTACATGGCGTAAGGATTTTGTCAAAAATACATCAGTAGCGTCGACTTCATTATCCCAAATGGTATTAGAGTTCTCTCTCCGCTGATTATAGGAACTCCATTGGATCCCTGATTGATGGTGCTTACGATGTGAACTAATTTCTACTGTTTTAATTCAACATGAAAGCAACATCTGACCTTCAGTAATTCAGTTGAACTTCAGGGAAATTTATGAAAATTTCCACCGGCCATAAAATCAAATCAATTTTTTCGAAATGAACAAATCAAAATCCAAAAATATGAGACATGATATTGTAACCATTCATATATAAATGTATTAAAAATTACAAAATAAATGAAAATACTTAATCGAGGTAGTGCAACATCAGAGGCTTATTAATATAAGAAATAAGTGATACATTCATTTTTAATGCTTTGCTTTCTACAGTGAATACGTACCCGTTCTGGTGACAAAGATGATCCAACTATTTAATAGCATTTATTCAGAGGCGTATGCAATGTTGTGAACTATAAGAATAATTTTCAAAAGTTACATACTCATAAAGTACATTTGAATCTAATGTTCTAACAGTTGCCATTTATTGTCACAGTATTATAAGGAAACTTACCCGTAACCTTGGAGTTGATGGTGCGACTAAGAGCCCAACAGCCATTGATGGCATTCAATGCTACTCTCATACACGCAAGAGTTGATCAGCCTAGCTGTAGTAGGAGTGCTTCCATTCGCTAATCGGTCTAATTTTGTCTCCTAGTGTTATTCAATGATGAAAATTCACCGTGCGTCTGGAGTCAGAGAAGTAAATTTCCTGTAACATTTGAAAGTTTACGGGGAGAATGGGACGCATTCGGGGCATCCTAGCGATTTAATGATTTGACTTTCGTTTACAACGCCTGTCACCAAACGGAAAAGTTTCATTGAATCCTCTGACGATTTAATGGACACAGTTTACCCGCATTCGAAATTCGACTTTGATTTACTCGCAAAGAAAATTCAAATTTAGCTGCCGCTGACGTTCAGAGTCAATTTGATAATGAAGATGCAGGAGAAAGTCGCTAGAATAACTTCATTTCTTATTGAAAGTATTGTAGGATGGAAATTTATTTTTTGAAAATTTACCCAAATTTTGTTGCCAATGAAAGTTAAAAATATTTGCCTTTTGGAAATGTACATGTTCAACTGTTAGTTCAATTTAATTTATTAAACTACATCCCAAGTTAAATAAAGCTGTTTGATGCAATAAAATCTCAACTTTGAAACGTCAGTGGGCTTTTAGTTGCGAGAACATCACAAACATCACCCTCCAAATTGATTTATATACTTTTTTGTAGCAGTCGTGCAAGAGTGCAGGGCTACATAACTCCAGACACGTATAAACTCGAGTTGTCTTTTAACTTCCAAAGTTGGGTAGTTTTTTCTACATACGATAATCTGCTTCCTCCAGCTAAGAGTATTCCCAATTCTTTTCATCGTTTATAAATCTATTTAGACTATTTTTTACATTAGCTGAATATTCGTAAGTACTCGTATTTATAAACGGCAGTGTGCTCAAATTTCGTTAAATGCAAGGGTTCATCATCATTTGAATGGAAAACAAGTGAAATTTAACTATTGTATTGTTTTATATACAAAAGAAATTTCTAGGTCTACTGTTTGGTCTTGTTTTTTAAAACACATAATTTGCTAATAGTTCCTCCTGTTTGGAAGGTAAGAAAATTAAATTTATTCATTACAAAACGACTGAGCTAATGACTCAGCAATAGTTCAAGAACTTCAGTTGTAAATTATGTTGTATGCATGTATTTGTTGGAACACTGTAGTACATAGAGGGGGCTGTGGAAGGAGCCGGGGGAGAGAACTGAGAATTCCTTCCCCGAAACGAACTTCACTACACTGGGCTACCCTCTTTGCCCAGAGGAGGTATGACGGGCTGTACGACGAACTCAGCATCGAAACAAAATAATCATTATACGATACCGGGTTATAGCATTGCCGTTATTTAAGACACGAATGCTCTTCAAAATAGCTTAGCCTGGCGTTGCTGTCTCCCAGTGCAGCAGCACTCTGCATGAGTAAGATAGTTCACACAATTAACAATGATGACAGGAAAGTATTATACATAGTCCAGACACTTGGAGTCTACAGAGCTCTAACTTTCCTCTAAATAAAAACATGGTACGTTACAAAGGAATGCTGTTGTTCTCCTATACTGACAATTTTTTTGTCATCATTCCTAATTATTGATAGTTCTTACGTTAAACTGTCATCACATTCCACGTAAGGAGTAACTTAATAGCGACACTCTATTTCCATAAGTGAAACGTCATTATTTTCGAACGTCGGTGTAAGTGTTTCAAAACTCTGATTTTTCCAAGCGTATAAGCAATTTAATCTGAAGAGACACTCGCAGAGTGAGCCTCCAGGACAGTGGGCCCACGGCTCTCTGTTCAGACGAGGACTCTAATTTTGTCTCTAAATTCAAAAGGAAATTGTCAGGCCTAGAGCGAAATTAGAGGTCATTGTTAGAGAGGTGCGCTTACTCTGGGATTATTGCAGATCTACCTACCTCCGAATTCTGTTTGGTCGGACTTGGGTTACTAAGCTGTCGAATTAAGTTTTATAGTCCGTTGTTGGGGGGATTTTCTTTTCACCGTTGTTCGGGAAAATTATCTTCCCTCTCTTGCTACCACAACCGCAATTTCCTCACCTTAAGCTAAGGCCATCGTGTCTTGCATTTGGTCGGCGATGCCTTAGAATAAGGTAGTCAAGCCTTCGATTTGAACTGCATGTTTTAACAAACGTTCTTTTGCCCTGCATGAAGATAGTATTCTATTATACATTACAAGTCTCATCATTTTTGAATACCGTGAGTCACATATTTTTTGTGCACGACGTGCTACATATTAATGTGCTCCATGAGAAATATCATTATTGCATTATAAGAGGTACAAAATCATTGCGTACAACGAGTTATGTCATTGTTTTGTACAGAGAATTGTGGAAGTATTTTTACCACGAGTCATGTAATTATTATGCACCATGAATCACATAATAAATTATTTCGTACCAAATAATCATTGTATACCAACTGATTACGATGAGTGTGACTTATCGTTCCTCCTTCCACCATACCTTACCCCTACCCTAGTGACTGAGCGTGATTGGTGTCTGCAGGCGTGAAACTTGGGTAATAACCCAAAAACAGACCAATCGTCTCGGTCATGTTACCATATTTTAATTTATTCTACCATCGATTTGTCCGGTGATTTGAAGGTCGTAAATATTTTGTTTGCCAACCTGGTAAGACAATTCATTAGTGTTTCTATATTTTTCACTCCTTATACCACGTTTTTTGTCCATTCATCAAAGCTGTGTAAAGAAAACAGTTCAAAAATCAGTACAGACGTTCAAAAGAAACCTTACTTTTCTACGGACAGTTTAATAAGAGCTGTGAAATTCCAGCCTAGCAATTTTCCAGTCAAGATTAACCACTTTGTGTTGAAGGTGGTTCTCCAGACGACCCAAGTCAAAAAATGGGGAACCATAGACTTGCCAAGCTATATTACCTATTAGTATCATCACTCGCATTGGATAGCATCTTCGGCCTACACCCATTTTTGCAGTCTTGACGCATCACTCACGTCAGATTGCTGTCAGACTCTGACTGTCAGCTTTTCATCTACTTTAATGAAACTGGAAATTCTTCATTGGGGATTGATGCTTCAGTGAACTTTAGTCGAAAATTTGGGCTTCCGCATTCAGGAAGCCAAAACGTTCTCAAAATGGAATCAAAGAAGAGGCTGGCACAGAATTGACGGAAGTAATCAGTAATCTTGGAGCTGAATCTACGAAAAGCTTATGCCTCGTTAGATCGTCTCAGAAATAATCTATACAGTAATTTCAGTAGGGAAATGCTAATTGTATCAGTCATTAAGAAAATTTTCACTGCTACTAGACTTGAAAGAAATTACTCGGCAGTTCATGGAGATTGAAGTCTGAGACATTTGAGTGTGGATCAGTGAGTTCTGCAATCAACGTGGAATGAAAGCTTTTACATTAAATTTTGTGTATGAGCTGTAGGGATACTGAGGTTGTACGAAAGTTTCAAGATGAGGGTCAAAGATAATAGAATTAATTTTAATATTGTTATCTTAATCTTATATTGTATTTATTTTGATCTTGTTATTGTTTATTTTATCGTTTGTTACTCCAGTCTCTCACATGCAAATAATTATTGTTTTCACGTGCAAACAGCAACAATTTAGAAAACTCAAAAAATCTTGATAATGTTAAGTATTTCATTTAATTAGAAGTGAGAGAACTTGTTAAGTAAAAACAAATGCAACTACCAGAGCGTATCCCGAATAGCATTGTTTTGCTTGTTAACTTTATTTATTCAATAATTTAAAAGTGATAGTAAGTCAGTTAATTTGATATGGCCCTTAATATTAGGAATTTTTTGCGTGCCTAATTTTTTGGATACCTTAAAAAGTTAGTTAGTCTTTTGTCACAAAATAGTATTCACACTATGAAGCATTAGGTTTGTACTACTGTAAATCTAATGGAAAATAAATATATCTGCCTACCGCACTTGAACGCAATTGACATTTTCTATTTTTAATACGAATACATATTCGGTAAATATATCTATTAAATTGTCAGCGTACGATCAAATCAATATTGGTTATAATGTCTACACAGATCGCTGCTAGCGACATCACTCGCTAAACACGTCCAGCCTTTAGATGCTCAATTTATGTCGCCGCTACATCATGCAATCTGCATAACGAGATTCAAATACAAAAAATGCGTTCTGAAGGCATCCTAGGCGTTCCACAAGTTCTTGGTTTAATACATGCGTATCTTCAGCTCTGCAAAAAGAAAAAATTTGATCACAGCAGAGCCCGAAAACCATTAGGAAATTTCTGCTATTCTTTTAACTCTGCTCCGACTCTGAATGGAATTACTGCCTAAGAAAAAATGTGCAAAACGATGGATAGTCTAAAAACAATCGTGTAATTTCCCGCTTCATTCCCTCACATATGAAAAATGCATGAAAATTAATAGTTACGTGTGCGCAGAATTATTCTGGAGATTACTACTGGATTTTAACATTTTCGAGCTCCCAATTCTCTGGGTGCCAATCCTCCTCAAATGATTTGATGGATCCTTCAATAATTTTTAGAATTAAATTATGCTACATGGACTCAAGACTCCTCTTTCTGTCTCAAACCAGAGGGTACGTCTCATCTTGCTTGTAACCGGAACACTTGTGGCAGTAGTACTTGTGGCAGTAGTACTTATGGCAGTAGCAATTGTAGCAGTAGCATGTGGCAGTATCACTTATATAACAATTTTTAAAATTCCAGTTCGATCCTACTGTGATCAAAAGACAAGCGAAAGTATTGCCTCCCTGGCAATGAATTTCAGCTGAGTAATTAGTGAAAGCCTGAAGAGTCTGTGTTTCCTAAGCAGAGTTGGCGATACGAACGGCTTAAACGTTCCGAAACAATGTCGGTGATTTGTGTATGTCACGATCATAGGCTGCCTTGTATGGCTGTTTAGGCCTAATTAATTCTTAAATGAACTATATACGCAATCAAAAGTATCTTAAAAGTTATGTAATACCAAAATACAAGATGTGTTTAAGGAAATTTTAAGTAGCGATATTACCCCGTGTTTATGATTCTCTTCAGTTCTTATTTCTTTTGTGATAAAAAATAATTTTTTCTCAACAGTATATATTTTCCTCTATAATAAACAGAAAATCCTGTCCATTTGCATACCATGCATCATTAAAAATTATGATGCACGCTATAGCATGTCTCGTGTATGCTGCTGCGAGTTGCACAAGCCTGGTGGTATTCATAGAGTTGGTACTGTGTGTAGTTCTAATGGTCAACACATGGGCGGCAGTAACTTGGACAGCAGTAATACGGGTAGCACTAACACAGGTTGCAGTAACACGGACAACAGTAACATGAACAGCAGTAACACGGGCTAAAGTAACGTGGGCAGCAATAACACGGGTAGCAGTAACACGGTTTACAATAACACGGACTGCAATAACACGGGCTGTAAAATATGGGTAGCAGTAACACAGACAGCAGTACACGGTTAGCAGAAATACGGGCTGCAATAACACGGGTAACAATAACACGGACAGCAGCAGCACAGATTGAAGTACCACGGACAGCAGTAACACGAACAGCAGTACAACGGTAAGAAGTAACACGGACAGCAGTAATACGGGCAGCAGTACCATGGACTTATCAGTAACACGGACCTAGCAGCAGTGTTAGGCAGTAGTTAATACATTGTGTAGAAATAAGTATTTAAATACATTTATGTATTTAAGAAATTGAAAAACCAATGTACTAATGTCTATGTACTGTGTACTCGATTGGAAATAAAAGATAAAGATTGTTAAAAAATAATACCGTGCGCAAAAAGGAAGAAGTGGAAACTTCTATTTTGATTTGAAATCTTGCAAGAAGAATCAACTCTTTCCCATCATCTCTCACTTCAACCAAAATTTACTGAACGTGTCATTGTTTTGAGTACTGGTCTCTTTTACATTGTTTTTATCAGAATTATAATGTATTCTAATTGATCAGTCTTTAAAACAAGTTGGTCAAATAACAGGTAAATGAAAACTAACAAGGAAAGTTGAAGATGCATCAAAAATTTCACCAGCATTTTATAGTGCTACTTATATTAGGCGCAAAAATGTATCTTCACTTTCTTACACAAATGAAACTAATAACAATGACTGGTGAAAGTAACAAGCTAAAAAACAATGTTAGTGCGATAAATGAAGGGGATTTTGCAGTATTTTGTTACTCATATGTTATTCAAAGGCAACAAATGTCAACTAAAACAATAACTTAATGATAAATGATTTGTTGCCTGTGCTTGCCATGACGCAACACATTCAATTTTTCAAGAAGCATTATAAATGTGTATCCAACAGCGGGTGAGCAAAACGGCATCAATTTACCTTCAGTTGGTAAAGATAAATCTTGGCCTGTTCATAGTAGAATCGACACTATGCCTCATAGTGTAACTTGTTCGAATTATGAACACTTGGAAGACACGATGTGCACACATCAGTCAAGAAGCTGAACTTTTGTTTTAAATGAAAAAAACTTGTTCACTTCCCTTATTTCATTCATTCAACATTTCTTAACCGTGTGGCGATACGTATATATTGAGGACTATTTGTTTTTTAATTGATTGGTTAATGCATGTAAAAAGGAAAAAGCTTTTCTGCCTACTTTTAATTGCACATTGATATATTGGTGACGAGTACTTTTCTCTCTCATCATTCACGTAATCTTGGTTTCAATGCATGGGTTTTCTGCATGCTGTTCTTCTGTTATATTTCAATTAATACTTGTAAATAACACAATTAACAAAATGTAAGAAACATACGTAAGCGCACTAGAGGGACTCTAATTCTATGAATACATGGAATGGTGAAAGGTTCCCGATATTTCTTTTCAATGGCAAAATGAGGGGATTATGATACACATAGAAAATTTAATCCATGTTATTTTAAATATCACGGGATGGGAAATGCGAGTTATCTAGCACATTTTGGCATATGAACTACACGTGATATCCTATTAAACAGTGCACTATTACAGATAAATTACATAATTAATAGCTGAGTAGTTAAGTGTGCACACGGAACAATTTAGTTAAATCAATGAGCTCTCACATCAAATTACGAGATTTGCCCTTTTGCTTACCACAATTACATTGACAGTATCAATATTAAAACTTTCCCTTACACTAGAGATTCGTTGCTGAAGATGGGCTTCGATGTTTAACACTCACGATTACAACACCTTAGCAATAACGCTAATTTTTTCCCTTCCATTCCTTACTGTTTCACAATTAAATATTTTCCTTTATACACGGGTAGGTGCACATGTAAAATCGGCTGTCATTCATTGGTGTGATGATTAATTTAATTCCCTGTTCATCACTTCTTAACCTATTTCACCAATGCCTCTAAACCTATTCATTTGCTCTAGATGTCGCCCTAGCTGCAATAGCCTACATCGCTGTCGAGGTCTAGTTCTCAAGTCCCTGCATCTATCCTTCCTACCGTTTTTATATCAGCTTTGCTCCTCCCACGTATTTTTTCCATATACGAATCTCCCTATTTGTTCAATGGTCTGAAATAGGTTCCCAAACGTCTGTGATATACCCCGCCGCCCACTTTTCAATTAACTTGAGAGTTACACGACTACGTAATTCTTGAGAGTCACAAGGTCTCCACCAATGAATTTGCTTCTTGTTTGACACTTTCTTTAGCTACGAAACTATACACCGTGATCCTTCTCAAACCCTACTGTTTATGTTTCCCCAACCCTCCAGCTCGCCTCTCAGTTAATTGTTTATTTTTGTGAGTCGGTGCCCCGTCGCTGCTCCACACTTGATGCCTTGTTCCTTGCAAGATACACACACCTAATACATTTACCTCATACATCGCCTAGAATATGCAAACTCTAGAGATACACCTAATACATATACCTCATACATCGCGTGGAATATGCAGACCTATAAATGTATCATTACTATCATGACAACCGTTTCATAACTGAACACGTAGTAGGAGGTATTTTCTTGCATTCTCATTTTCAAAGCAGGTCATAATCGTGCACAGGTATTGTCTGCGTTTTACTTATCGAAGGCACAGAGAAATTTTGAACTGCTGCCATTGTTCTGATCGGCACTCGAGAAACAATGAGTGATGTGGGTTGATACAGAGGCGCTCTGTGTGATGAGCTGAATGGGGATTGCTTCTACGCCCAGTAGCTGCTAGAAGACCGTTGCTTCAGATCGATTGTCATTTCTAGGATAGTTGCAGGGTGCGTTGCTTATGTGAATGGCTGATGGATAGTCCAAGAAATTACCAGTGTGATCAGTGATTGATTAATCTATTGTTGAAAGCCATGTGTAAATACTACTATGAAAAGATGAAAAGAAAAACTAATGATAAAGAGAATGTTTTCAAAAATCAACGTTTTGGAGCATTAAAACTTTATCGTCAGTGCCGAAATAAAAGGAAACTCAAATCTGAAACATGCCCAAAGTAAAAATGAAGAACATACATTTGATGCATTTGTCTCTTTAACCAGCAACCTAACTTTCCTTAAATCAAGAACCAATTCAAATGCGTACATCCGCATGCATCAATAGCAGTCAAATAGCTAACTAGTCTGTGTTCCTGATAGGTTCGTGTTGCTGTTAGACCAATGTTACTGCTAGGCCCGTGTTACTGCTAGGTCCGTGTTACTACTAAATTCATGTTTCTGCTAGATCTGTGTTACTGATCGGTCCGTGTTACTGATAAGTTCGTGTTGCTGTTAGACTTGTATTGCTGTTAGACTTGTATTGCTGCTAGGTTCGTGTTACTCCTAGCTTCGTATTACTGCTAGGACCGTGTTACTGCTCGGTCCGCGTTACTGTTAGGTCCGTGTTGCTGCAGGGTCTTTGTTACTGCTAGGCATTGATGGGCCCTAAATACATTAAATGCATTTAAATACTAAATACTAATTACATGAAATGTATTCCAGTACTTTAGTAAATACTTCTTTCTTAAAACTACATTTACATATTGAATAATCAAGATACTCGTAGATTGAACATACTTAATAGAATTTAATTAAGATATAAATCATTCAGAGTAATAATCTTGGTGCCACTTTAAAGTGTACGTACAGGAAACGAGATCCACTATAATTGAAATTTTGTCTCGAATCTCGAAAATTTTGACTTGAATTTTGTCTAGAAATTTTTTCTGTACCAGTGCAGCTTATAAATCCTGGATAAAAAGAATGAAAGAAGTGCATAAAGTATCATTTTCCTCTCAAAAACTATTTCTCATTCAATTTTAAAACCAAACATCAACACAGTTCCGTAACATTCTGCCTATACCGCCCTGCATTATTTTCATAAATAGTCGATGTATGACGATGCACCAAAGAATTGGATCAAATACAGTACATATATTTATGCAAACATTATTTAAATACATTCCTTCAAGATGCATTCCATAAGAAGCCCACAGGCACGTATTATCAAAGGGGAATGTCTCACATATTTTTGGGACTTAGCGCTCTTCGGAGGGGATAGATAGGATTTCCGAGCAGCACCCAAGGAGGCACGCTGATACTGTCTGTCCTCGTCAGCGTGCCTTGCGAATTTAGCATTCCTCGACAGAAATTCAATCGAGTTACCTACTTCAGCGTAACCAATGCTGGTTGCACGAGTCTGTTGTAGGTTTAGCTTTTGTATATAAGTAGACCTTATTCATCTGTTTTCTCCTTCCTTCTCTCTCTCGTGGAGGAGGCCTCAGACCTGACCTTTTGCACGAATGTCTTCGATTCGTAATCTATAGACTTCATTCTTGCATTATTGTTTCTCTAAACTGCTCTCTGCCCTTGCTGAAACGCCTTTGCAACGGCTGTAAAAGTACAACACTATTGACTTTAATCTAGTGACCTGAAAAGTTTAAAAAACTAAACATTCAATATATGATCTACGTAAATCAAACAAAATATAATTTTTCCAATTCATATTCTTAAAAATCGAGGACCTTCATAATCCATCATTATAAAAATTTAATTTTCAGCTGGAGTAATATTATATTAGAAGAAGCTTTCACACTCTCACACAAAGTGCGTTATTTGCTCTTGATAATATATTCTATTAAAGAGTACAAAGTCCTGTATGAATTTTATGCCTGCTAAACTATAGATTCTTATTAGAAACTCACACAATGAAAATGCTGTTCAAAAACTCAGAACCTAGACAGAACAATTAAGAGTTTTTATTAGAGCACAATAATATCAACTGTTCAACAGTTTTATCGCTGAGTTTATTTCTATAATAACAAGGGGTTAACGTCAAACCAGTAAGAGAGAATAACGTCTTTACTGGGGCAGAAGACAGCAGAGTTGTGTTAAAACGAAGGAACATTTTGAAAATACGAGGATGTTGTTTGAAGCTTTCAATGTTCTTATTGTCGTTGAGATACGTCATAACCTGCATGTCTACTGAGGATTCGCTGAATGAGCTTTTCTTTTTGAAGCCGAAGTACGTATTTATCCTCGAACGACGTCGAGTTTGCTTCCTCTATAGCATCGGCAAAACCTACAAACTGGAATATCGAGACAGAAATTCTGAGGTAATTTTTCGGTGGTCATTTTGCTTTCGCGGTCCCCCGCTTTGATGATATCCAACCAACGCTACTTGAAGTAAGAATGAGTTGTCGCAGCCAACGCAGCGTCATGAACGTCTGGTTCATCAACTAACTGAAGGTATTTTAGAGACCTTTTCTGAAAAGTTTCAAAATCAGAGCAGTTGTAACCACTCATCACGAAAACTCGTCCTCAACTGTGTGTCAGGCTGTGGGCGTGATCAAAGAGCCATTGCATTACAACGAAGTTCAAACTCGCTTCAAGCGTCGACCTCAATATTGTATTTCAATACAGTACTCGAAGGCACGTTTTAAATATAGTTGAAAATACATTGTTAAGGTTAACATTCTAAGAGTAAGGGTGATGGTGAGCTCCATGCAACGATCCCGGGAGGTTGATAGGCGTCTTCATGGGCGGGAGTTGAGTGCTTAGCGGGTTGAGTGCACGGCGCGGCGTACGAGAAACAGCTCGTGTCCATGGCCGGGTTCGAAACCGCGGTCTTTCTACATGAAGCAGAGACCTGATACAGAACACGGGCCGCAGACCACTCGACCACGGTGGCTGCTGTTATTTTGTGTGTGTGTGTGCAAGGACAACTTATTTTCATAATCCCAGATACTGACATTTTTTGTTATGTTTCGTATCGTTTGATACTTTTTATTTTCAGAAATTATTCTCATTAGCAAGTTTTTTTCTCTCGTTCCATGCAAACGTCCTGAATGAAACAAAATTTCATAATGAAGTTGTGTTTTCTTTTTTATTTTAAAAATAATTTTTCTATTTACTATGAGACGTAAATGCTATTTTTACAGCTATACTTAACTACATATTAAAAATCTCTTCAAAAACTGATTGGGAACTTCATATACTCGTATTAGTTCAAACTAATGGAAATAACAATCGTGTATCTACAGTTAGTTTTAGCTGATGTTATCTAGTGAACACAACAATGTACCGAAACTTGTCAGGTTTCCAGCCATTGGAGGCAATAAAAGTTGTAAAATTCCCTCAACAAACATGAGCTCTTTCTGTCACTCGCCAGGATGTGAGTTATCGTCCTCCATTTGAGTGGCAGCGTCCATAGCGGGGGTTCTGCAGCTGTCCCTGAGCAACATTGCGATCTAGCAAAGTCCCTCAAAGTTTGTGAAATTAAAATAAAATGAAATGAATCCCTAATGAAATTAAAATGAAATGAAAATGAGTGTTAAATGAGACGAAATGAGCATAAAATAAGAAACGATTAAATGAATAAGAGGCGTGAACACGCACCTCAGCTAGAACAGTGGGGCTGTGCGCACACAACTAGTGACCAGTAAAACAAGTGAACTGCTCAAACTTCGTAAATTTTTGACTAATTTATCGCATTATGTAAAGGTAACGAAAAATATTGAATTGTAATTGAGTTTTGTCCCTTTCCCTAATGTGGTGTCTCTTCCACTGTGTTTCCTCTTCCATTGTGTTGTCTCTTCCATTGTGTTGTCTCTTCCATTGTGCTGTCTCTTCCATTGTGTTGTCTCTTCCATCGTGTTGTCTCTTCCATTGTGCTGTCTCTTCCATTGTGTTGTCTCTCCCATTGTGCTGTTCTTCCATTATGTTGTCTCTTCCATTGTACTGTCTCGCCATTATACTGTTTCTTCCACTGTGTTGTGTTTTCCATTGAGTTTTCTCCTCCATTGTGCTGTCTCTTCCATTGTGTTCCCTTTTATTGTGCTGTTTCTTCTATTGCATGGTTTTTTCATTGTGCTGTCTCTTCTATCGGGCTGTCACTTCCAGATGTACTTTCACGTTCAGGTGTGCTATCATTTTAATTTATTCATAATTTCAAAGACATTCAGTTTGATTCTTTCTTCTGAACAGCAACAAAAGATTTCCAAACATCAGATTGCAATTGGCGCTCTCTAATATTCCAATTACTGCTACACAATTCTTGATGAAAAGTAGAGTTGCTAATCCGTCAGGGCTATTGCACTCTTACAACAAGCCGTGCTGCTCTCGCGATTAGCAGCACGCCGAGGAATCTCTCTCTCGTGCTCTGCTTCGACTAACTCAGTCGAGATACCAACCAATACACCTAATCCCTCTTTAATTCCGCGCTTCAGCGATAGCTGCTTCACTATATCTCGGATTTTCTGATTAATATGTATGTATGAGATTTTGTAGAGACATATCGCGAATTTCTCTGATTAGTGTATCAAAATTATGTAGACATACAGCGGATTTATCGTTGTATCACGTAAATCTGTTCCCAATAATGCTTTTTTTAGTATAATTCAATGAATCTAGTCTCAAAACACATTTTTTAGCCTAAAAACAATTCTATATGCATAGATATTACTTTTTTAAATACATCATAGGAGAATTCGGTGAAGAAAAATACTAATATACGCTACATGCTCAATATCCCTTGAATGCTCAACGAAGACGGTGACTCCTCAATCGGTTTGTCTAGATTATTTCACACAATTAACGCTGTTGGGAGATGAAGGGGAGCTAATTTTTTAATTGTTTCGAAGATTGACTTCGAAGTATTGAAAAAGTGTAGAGGTGTGGAAAAAGTTTATAAGAGCTTGAAAAACGTTTGAAAGCGTATTGGAAGAGTTTAAACAGTAAAAAATAGTTATAGAAAATACACGTATATGTTACTGCTTCGCTGAGTTTCAGCTATCGATGAGGGGGGGGCAACAAAAATAATTCTCGTACAAAATAATATAGACATGGTACTCTTAATGTGAAGTCTTAAAATACCTACAAAAACTTCACTACACAGATTCCTGATTGTAGCTGTAACAGTAAAAATTTATTACTCCACTTGTTCCAGCCAGCTAGTTGTTGAGATGCTGAGCAGCAATTGTTCGTCACTTGACCACCTAGAATAGAATAGAATAGAATAGAATAGAATAAGGCAATAGGAACGAGCAGTTTGGACCATTCTTGGTTCAATACAGAAGTCCCATGCCGTCTAAAGTAAATCCATCAGTCATGCACGTACACCTTAACCACGTAAGCCATTTTAGTCATGTGCACACATATCACTCACGCACAGGCGTTTATGTCACGAGCATTTATCTCAATCATACATTAGCCTTAAGGAGTTAGGGACATAGAGTTTGTAGGATGTAATACTGGGGGGGTTCATAATCCAAAATTTATCGAGACGATTTTTGAATGTGTTCACAGTGCCAGCAGAAACTATGTTTTCTGGCAGCTGGTTCCAAGTTGCAGCAATTTTAATGGGGAAAAAGTTCATAGCTTGAGTTGTCTTGAAGTTTCTCAGTAATAGCTTTTGACCGTTATTTCTGGTTCATGCGTTACCGTCTCGTTCGAAAAGCCCTTCCTGGGTAACATTGTTAAGGCTGTTGATATACTTAAAGGTCTCAATAAGTGTCCTCGCAGTGTTTTTTGTTCTAGGGATATAAGTTCAAGGCGTTGAAGAAGTCTTTCGTAGCAGAGATTGCGGAGTTCTGGAATCATCTTCGTTGCTTTCCGTTGTATTTTTTCCATTTTATTAATATCTTTTCGCAAGGTAGGAGACCAGAGTTGCACTGCATATTCTAAATGAGGCCGGACTAGCGCTTTATAGAGTGATAATATTATGTTCTTTGACTTGTATTCAAAGTTTCGTGCAATGAAACCAAGAATCAAGCTCGCATTTTTGACGCTTTTTTCCACTTGTTTGTCATGTTTGAGATTTTCAGTGACAATGACACCTAGATTTCTTTGTTGCTGGACTGTTTCAATAGGTATGTCATACATCGTGTGTTGGAAATGCCGGTTATTTGCACCAACGTGCATTACTGAACATTTTTCAATGTTGAAGCTCATTTGCCAGGTT
>VCRD01005254.1:2788-36441 GCA_006783055.1 Trinorchestia longiramus
ATGTTTTTTGGTGTAACGCCTGTATTGAATCTCCTTGAGATTCTTCTTCTTAATCACCTTTCTTTTTATTGAACTTGGCGAAGTATATATTTCTGACAATAATGTTCAGTAGATAATTATTGTATGTGAGCTTTAATGTTGTCCAGATTGGGGAGTGCTACAGCCGTCTGACCTCGTACGACCTGTTGAGTTCCTGGGCCTCAATGCAAGACATGTATTTCAACAGCGATATTATTTCTCCTTTCGCTTCTAAGGAGAGTAGTGGACAAGTGCCTTCGCTTTACGACAACAAGAACTGGATCACTTATGTCAGGTATGTTCTTGTTTTATGTGTAGCGTGACATATGTATTGCGAGGTTACTCGTCGATTTGGAAAAGTCTTTACTCTACACACTCGATTTTTCATCCTCAACGATACCACAATGTCCACGTGCTTTGTGCATCACGTCTCTTGCAATGATATATACTTTGATATAAGATTACATTTTCTACATCTTACTCCTACAGCAGTTTTTACTGGAGCGAGAGACCTTATCTCTCATCTCCTCCTTCTCATTACAACATTGTGCACAAACATCAATAGCGACTTACTGAACAACACTATAAACGACCTTCTTCTCGTATTCTTAAATCCAGACACTGAACTAAAGTGACACAAAAGAAGCATCACTTGCAGTGGAAAGATCATGGAGTTACAGGCTTCCAAATAACTTTCATTGACGCAGACACAGTCCACAGAGAACAGAAATGAAACAGTTCGAATTTATCAGGTTATCATTTTTGGTGAGGAAGTGCGACTTGTTTAGGAAAACATACTATGATACATGACAACCCCGCAATGGATTTAAAGTTAACGTTTCTACACAAAAATGTATCGGAGCTCAGTAAATAATTAAAGAGTTAGAGTTTCAGGAATTTTACACCGTGACATCGCCACAACAAACTATACAAAAGTATCTGAAGCATCAATTCTAAATGTTTCAATAACCACTGCAAGCACATTACATTCCCAACACGGAATAAACTTAGATGCTATTCAAACACTACGCTAGTGTCAGCTACTCACCAACACCTAAATTTGGTAGACGAACACAATGGTTGCAACCCTATGGGCCAGTCGTATCATTTACAATGTTAGAACTTCTCCGCTAAAACCTCGTTTACTTTCTTGAAAATACTAAATATTCATTCACAGGAGCCATTGGACACAAAAACCATTTTTTTTAAATTCTTCAAAGCTGGGCATACCAGATGAGATGATTGCTTGCACAATTTATTTTGTTATAGTTACCTCATTTCATCGAAAACCGAGGCCTAATTTAATTTGTCTACATGGATTGTACAACGCTGGAAAATTGGTTGTGCCAATGCGCTTTTGAAGCAATATAAACTACTGCGTATGCGGTCTCCTACTCACCAATCACATTTCGGTTCCCGCTCTGTCACACAAGTCTTGGTAATCAACCAAACTTCTACTCACATCTCGACTGAATGGTGGACCTCAACACAAATGGCGACTTTCCTTATCTGAGGCTACATGACTGACCGACCTCATACAATAAACTTGTACATGCAGGACGTTCCTAAAAGATTTAAATATTTCAAAAGTATTGAATGCCATCCCCTTCCTTTTTATAGAATATAATTGTAACTATCTAATGGTGAGGCAAACATGCCGGTATTACCACGGTATGTCATCAAAATCATGCTACCAAAGCTCCTTACTGCATATCATGCTATTATAATACAATACGTCAAAGTTCGTCCATCAAAGTCATGCTGTACTTTACGTACTGCAGACTTGAGTACTGATGAAAACAGGGAGACCCGCTAAAAAACTTTCGTAGAACGTAAAAAAACGTTACTCTTCCAGCACTGCCTTTTGGTCATGCTTAAAAAACATGAGTGAACTGACTTCGTATTCGAATAGACGATGTTCAGGATGTACTAATAATTATAAATATGTAATGTCTTTTGACGTCCAGCTGAACTTCATTGAAAAGGACAAAGCTTTCGACATTCTGATGGTTAGGTTGTATCCGATATGAGAGGGAATGCTGAACATCTGTTCACCTAGTGAGGGTTGCTAGGTGCATGTAATCGTTCTAAAGCTCCTGCTCCTCCGCCCTCAGTAGTGAGTTGCAGTGTAACAATGGTTGCGTGCATTAAATGATGGATATGAAATGGCTGCTGATGAAGTTATGGTTCCCAGCAATTGTAATGAAAGGAGAACAATTAAGAACATGAAGTTGATGCAGGTGCTTCACTTTTTTCTTTCTACCTCGAGAAATGCTTATTTTTATACAGCTCTTCACCATGTACCATTGGCAGGCGAGGCAACTACTACATAGTCAATTGCACGAGCACTTATGTGGTCCATCTCAGAATTGAGGAACTGTTCTTACACGAAATAGGTCTTGTCTCCGAAGGTATTTGTGAATAAAAGTACGTATGGTAGTTTCAAGACAATTAATACCTTGTTCATCAAACGAGTTCATTTCCCAGTATGATCAATTAATTGCATTTCAAATAGAATTTTAGTCTAGTTTCAGACGCTCTTTGATGACTCCTGCTTGAATTAATCTATTTTTTGTTACAGTTCGCTCAGTGAGTTTGACAGCGGCAATCTGGATGGGATGCATAGAATCCTCTCTGAGGGCAACAACTCTCTCACAGGGAAGTTTACTGAGCTTCTGTCGGGGACCAGACCAGACGTACGATGGCGGCAGGTCACAGACCTGCAGGTGGGAGCCCTGCGATGTGCTGTGATGCTACGGCGAGGCTGGTTAGTGTAGTCCCACGCCTCACTGCTTCTTTGTTCTGCTACGTGTAGCTCTGTTGTAGCATGCACCTCTGTTGCTGTTGCAACGTGCAGTTCAGTTGCTGCGTTCGAAACTCTAGAATCATTTTTGATAACAAAAGTTGAGTCAAATGAGTTCAATGATGTGTAAAACTTCATTGTGTTAGCAAAAAGTAATAACTTCGTATGAATGTTAAATGATGATACTCATCTTTGCCCATCGTCTGTATTACATTCAACAATCATTATGCTGTGACTTGACGGCATTGCTGCTTGTTCTGACCATCAACTTTTCATTTCATCGAACGTATCTGATGATCATCGTGAGTCAGTACGATTAAGCTTCAGTTTTGAACATCACCTAAGAGAACGTATTGAAAAAATTCGGACCGCTTCTTTTCCTCCCACCAGCGAAATAACTTTCTTTTCCTTTCTTTCATTTCTTAGAACGAGTTTCTGTTTGGATCTTTGTTTAAATTTTAAGCGCAATAGGTTGATCACTTACGTTTTAACCTCTTATTTTTTTGGTCTGTGCAAGCCTCATCCTTGATTTTATAATTTCTTGAACCCTTCATATTATAGCTATGCAATATGAAAGTTTATATTTGGCATGGGTTTCATTTAAATTTTCAAATTCCTTCAAGAATTGAAAGCAAAAATGTAGCTCACAAATGTAAGCATCTTTTAGCATCTATTTTTTTGGGAGGGGACTTGACCAAGGATAATATTTGTTGAATATAATAAAGACCCTACTCACAATTTCAAAGAACCTGTATATTAAGATTATAAAATAGACGCGCCTACTTTATTTGCTTAATCGCTGTATTATTGAGGGCGAATGCCACTATGCACAAATGTTATTCCTCCAAGTATGAAATATAAAGGGTAGGACTTAAAATCCAGAAATCACCATATAATATGAAATTCTAGATGTTGTCGAGCTTTCCTTTTTTTGTTTTCATACAGGTTTGACTCCAGTTCTTTTTCCCTCTACAATTGACTTCAGTTAGAACCTGCCCTACTCTGTTTCTATTTCGTATTCCAGAAACATTCTTTCCCTCTCCTCTCAGTTCATGTTTGGTATTTGCTCGTACTGCTTACGGATGCGTGATGATTCTGATTGCTGCGTCAACCTCTTTGTGTCCGCCCAATACTAAACAATCCTTCTGGACTAATTCCTCACACTTCTTACGCTTGTTATAATATTTACAGCTCACAGGAGCTGGGTGCGGAACTTGAGGAGTGCGAGAAGCAGGCACAGTTTGTTCTGCAGATGTCCAGTTGTGGGGCACAGACTCCTGCCCTGCAGCTCCAGATTAGCGCTACTCTGCAGCTCCTCCGTCAGGTTAAATAACTCAGCTTGTTGCGGTTTCCTCCTTCTTTATGCTTATTCTAAAAGTGTAACTACTGTTTTCTGTAAGTAATGAAAGTACCATATATTACATTGAACGTTCACGCGTTTTTACAGTGTGTACGGGGTATTTGAGCATTTGATTTTAAAGAATGAAAACAACTTCAACTTGATAGAAAATAAGCACATTTATTTGAAAATTTGTGTATAAAAGCTCAGTAATTGTTTTTTATACATTTATTGCATGACTCAGCCATAATACGAGCCCAAAACCTTTGACACGTCTGTACTAAGGTGTCTCTGTAAATTTCAATATTCACCTTAAAAATAACAGCTATCCGTGGAGTTTTGAGGATATCGATTGGATTTTCTTTCAAAAGTACTCCATCGTTCGTAATCTAGTAGATATAAATCTTGTGCGTTTGGTGGTATAAAACATATCGAGGAGGGAAAACCTGCCTCAATCGGATGAGTTCTTAATGTTTTTGAGTAACCGCTTAGCATTAATCAAGCAGTTTCCCCCCGTCTTTGGGTACCTGAACTAACTCCTCCTTAGCACAAAATTATAGTAAATATCCTCATGCGCTACAGGTCTCATATACCATTTCAAACCCTAAAGCTATGCTCTTCATTGACTTGCCAGCATCATTGTCAATGGTTTGAATTTGTGGGATGAATTGCTGGGTTCTTACAGTATGTGAACGTTTGCAATGCCTTTCTCTTTTTTCTGTTTTTGACAGTTGTTTTGCTGCTGGTTATCGCCGTTGTATTGCAACTGGTTTAACTGTTGTTGCTGCTGGTTACCACACTTGTGTTGCTGTTAGTTATTATTCTATTGTTGCAGCCATTTCATCAAGTGTTATGCAGGTGAGGGGCTGCTACAAGGGTACGCCACTGCCCGCTACCTTTTACGCCGAGTTGCCAGAGCGGAGCTTCCTGCACAGCCTGCCTTCTGACCTATTGCCTACGCTGCTCAGGCACCTCCGTCTTCTGAGCCCTGCCAACCCTCACATCAGTGAGTGCAGGGTCATCCTACCTAGTTGCAGTCTTATGCTTTCCAATATGCGCAGAGCTCTCTGTCGTGAGTGGATGGCGCGGCAGTAACCAACTTTGTTGAGCTTTTGCTTGGAGCCTCATCCATTCTTGTTGCCTTGCTGGCGTTTACGCAATTTTTTGAATTTAGAGTTTCTTTTGGATAACTTCGTATTAGTTATGGTATTTTAGTTGCAAAATTAATTTGTATTGTAGGGTATTCTGCTACCTTCATGGTTCTGTTTTGTATATTCTGTAGAAATTGGGATGTCGTATTAAAATTTCGATAATTTAAATGTTTAATTGCTATCAACATGAAATTTTATCCGTTTTTTTTTATTTTGAGAGTGCTGAGAGTGTGAATGTCATACGAGTAGTACAAGTTATATACTCAGGACATCTATCAAGTAAGATATTATCAAGTACTGAAATAGCTAACAGCCACCGCAAAGTATAGTTGTCGGGAAACTCCTTTAAGCTTAGATATAAAAATAATTGAAAACTCGCAAATAACTGACCTGCTTATGAACTTCGGTAAGAAAACAGATTTACCTCAAGACTTGTTCTTCACTTGTCAGGGGAGTCGCTGGTCATTCCGTTAATGGAGCTTTCGAGCATGAAACAGTCACGTTTGCAGCGCAACTACGGCACTTGCCTGAGCACTGTGCTGCGTACACTGCAGCCTGATCAGCCCTCAGTCTGGTGTCAAGAGTACTCCCACGACCTGCTCGACCACTGCCTGCAGGACACCACAGCCGCTGCCCTCAGCTCTCGCTACTATCCCTACCATGTCTCTCTCATCAGACAGGGCGTTAAGCTCATGCGACAGTCAGTGCTTCCCTCACTTGTGTTCTCATTCTACTTGTATTTTGTGTTCGGTTTAGGAGGATTTCCAACTAGAATGTTCCTCGTCCTCGGGAACCTAATAGTTTGATTTAAAGCTAGATTTAGCTATTTTCTGTGTTCTCATTTTGTATAAGAAAGAGCCTAGAAGTTGTTACGATTTTTTTCCCAAAGTACATTGCACGCTGTTTCTGTCTTGTCTCAAACTGTTTGATACTAGTGAACCTTTTCGTTTAGGTCTAAATATTTCACATCCGGGCATGCACTCTCCAGCAGCACGAGCTCAGAGCGATGGTCACACAGACTGTCCCGAGTTCTATAATAGATTTTCGTTGGTCTTCATTTTCAGGTATTCGCATATTTTCAACTGTGTTCTTCTTTACATATAAAACATTCCAAAAAAGTTATGTGATATTTGACTTTATTTGCACTGTGTGACTCTTGACCAAACCTGTGACAGAGCTGGGAGCGATCTGCACCTGAGCAACACGGTCTACATCGATGCGAGCTACAACACCTTGGCCACACTGGTCCACACTTGCTCCGCTGAGCTCCTTGACAGCCCTAAGCCTGACAGTGACATGTCTCTGTTGACTGCACGGTCTATCCTGAACCTCGCTAGGTGGATGGAGACTGACGTGCCTGTGTCAGAGGATGTGGTTGGCTTACGGCCCTGGGGTGTTGCTTTGCACAACAGTGAGTTGCATGTGTTGGTGAGCTGGTACGGTAAGGTGGGAACATGCTAGCTCATCGTGCCTTACCGTACTCATGTTTTCTATTCGTCTCAAGCACAGAAATTTACCATGTTGCCACACTTATTGACCTGTCATAGTTTGGTGATAATTGTGTATTGAGGGTGTTTGTAACACAGACTTATATCTATCAACAACAGAAATAGATTGTACAAGTAATATAATGTTAATGTATATTGAAATTAGTGACATTCTTTAAAGAATCGAAAATCTGAATTTAGACTACGATCTCGAAGCTGATCGAAGTATGCATGAATGATCCAATGTTTTGACCTTTCTACATGCACTCGTATTCCAATTAAAAGCCGTCGACTAGTATGCACTCGATTATTATAAAATTGTATGACTATCCTACCAAACGTCACTTATACTTGTTAGGTTTCTTCCCATTTAAGCAGCCAATTACACGAGGGGATTTTCTCTTGGTTGGGTCGTGGTAGATTGGCTCGAGCGTCACTCGTAGAATAACTGACACCCACTTTAATTTAAATTGTTTTGAGAACTCTATATTAAAGAAAGTTACACTCTTGCATTCCGGATTATCCATTGGAAATTACATTGATCCACTGTGTTTCAATGAGGATAGAGAGGAATTTATAAGGTAGTAGGTAAATGTTACAGCGTTCATGAGGTACATTCCTGATTATCCAACTGGAGAAACATCGACTGTTTAACGATGGTAGAGATGGATTTATAAGGTTGTAAACTAACATCCCTTCCCCGTGCAGTGTGCTTGAGGGGAGAGCTGTACTTATCGCCGCCTCTGTCTGAGCTCGCTGCTGCAGCCAGCCACTCTGGTGCCTCATGTCGCGACCTACTGGTGGCTCGCTGCCTCACCATGGCCTCCCACGTGCAGCCCGCCCTCGCCAAGTCCTGGTACCGGCTTGCCAACTGGTGCTACAGGTGTGTGGTAGGCAAGTTGTAGTGGCTTGCCAACTGGTGCTACAGGTGTGTGGTAGGCAAGTTGTAGTGGCTTACCAACTGGCGCTACATAAGTGTGGTAGTGGCTTATCGACTGGTACTACAGGTGTATGATAGGCGTGGGGTAGTGGCTTGCCAACTGGTGCTACAGGTGTATAGTAGGCGTGTGGTACTGGCTTGCTATCTGGTGCTACAGTTGTGAGATAAGTGATAGGGATGGCCAACTGATGGCTAGATTACATTTTTAACATTTCAGTCACGCTGTATAAGCCGCATCTAAAACCAGTGAAGACGTATAATAGTAAAGAGTATATTACTTGTGTTATGGCTGATAGAAAGCTGTTATTAACAATGGAGAAATCTTGAAAGTATTTATGTGAATTGCTGTTGTTTTACAAGAGCCTATTTTTATCACAATTATTGACATTAACTGAAGTTCTATGTGGATTTCTGCTTGTTCGTAAGAGATTGCTAACGTCAGTTGTGGTTAACTGAAGAGTTCTTAATGCTGGGAACTTAAAACTGGTGTCAGTGCTTGCTATATAAAGCCTTTGCTTGCTAGGGCAGTGAGAGCTATGTGTAATTGTTACTTTTGTTTTAATTATCACTGAACCACCAGCTAATTTACGTCAGATTACCAAGCTTTACAGCCAACAGCAACGACCGTTCATTTTCCACGGCCTCTTCTTTTCAGATGGATGTATTGAATAACAGTTTGTTTTAAAAGGATTTTTATTTCATTTTTTTGTTGCTCAATAGTTGGGTAAAATGTTGAAAAAGGTTACAGAGTGGTTTCTAGAGTTTAACCAAAAATGGCACTCCAACATCATGTAGCAGGGAAATATTGCATGGCAACACAACGACAGCAGAAGTGCACAGCTGCAAAAACTCTGACTGCAGAACTGCCTCAACTCCCTGGCCGGTCGTCCCTCTATGCACGGGGAACCGCGTAGGTGTCAGATCCTAGTACGCACGTCTATGCTACTGCGAAGAGCACCTCGGAAGCACGTGTTCCACCCGTTATACTGTGCCACTCAGTGAATGACCTCGTCGTTCACACAATTTTTTCTATTGAAAAGTAACAAATTTATTTAAGAATTATTCAATGTGTTCGTTCAAATTTGTGAATAAATTTACTCTTGTAAAAGAATCATGTTACATTTAGAATTCCTGACGATTATATTACAAACTTTATTAAAGTACTGTAGATCGTTGATTCTATTTAGGTGTATTCAAATGTCGAAAGATCTGCCTTTCGAATGACTGGTTTAAATGTATGAACCAATTTTGTGGAAAAACCCGTTCGTCAGTTTCCATTCATTATGATTATTTTGACATGTATTATTATGTAATAAAAAACGTTATTCGAAAAGCCAATAGTTTCAGGCTCTTCCGTTGGCTTCTTACTTTATTTTTGTTAAGACGCTCAAATTGTAGTGCTTGAAATGTATTGTGAATTGCAATATACATGAAAGCTTCTATCAATTGGTAGTGACTTGGAACTAGGGAAGCAACCCATGAATGGATCAAAGGGCTCGTTCTTGTTTCCTCGATCTGTTCTATCTGCCAGTTTACATAAGCTTGAGTTCCAATAATGGCCGTGCTGCAGGTTTGGGCGCACTGCCGTGGACGGGGTACTCAGCTCCCTAGTGCCCCTCCTGAGCGTGGAGGACGTGGCAGGCGTTGAAACCTTGCTGGCGTCTCGTCTCGGAGCCGTCCCTAGCCCCGGTCTCGTAGGGCTCGTGTGCGAGGCCGTCTCGTGGTTGCCCAGCTCAGATGAGCTCAAGTCCAGCCTCGAGACTGAGGATCTGTGTGACCTCAGGCTGGAGGAGACCCGGGCGTCTGACCAGGTAAACATTTCAGTATTCTCTTTCTTGTGTGTATCATACAGTGTACTTGCCACCTGGCCATCCACGGAAATTATTCCGTACAAGCAGCAATTAACAAGGCAATGTGATGTGCTCTCGTATTGAAGATCCTTTGTAATGTATTCAACGTACAGTGTGAGAGCAGAAGACAATCGGTAGAATGAAAACTTGAAGTAAGGTAATATTTAAATGCACAGTTTCAAGATTTCGATTTACGAGTTCAACAACTGAACCAAGAATATGTAATGACGATCACAACTGTTTTAAGTGCTCCGTTTTTATGCCTGTCAAATTCAGCGCTCGCATGCAGGTCTGCTGGAGCGTGGTCTACCTTCTCAATATGTGGTTGCAGCTTCCTGCTGTCAGGAAAAATTATTATAGAGATAATACAAGGTTGTTACGAAAGTTCTGCACCATGTTAAACTACATTTTTTCTTAGTACACACCTGTTCAGTGAGTAGGTCATCGTACGTTGCAGTTTTGAGGTACAATTTTTTTTACCACGAACAACAGTTTTTGTTGAAGGGAAAGAACTCTTACAGTACTCCTCATCCTACTACTAAAGTTTTAGCTGCGAAGGAATCGGCCTATGGAGCTTAAGAAATTATGAACCGATGAAGCTCTGTTCTCACACGATGCTCAGCTGTATGACTTCGGTATTTTATTGTCGGGTTTGTTAAAGTGCACGACGTTTGGTGTTGTGGTACAGAAGTGGATAGCTTCTCATGAATGTCGAGTGCTGTTGTGTCTAAAAGACTTTCATTTCATTCTAGAGCTTCATGATTTATTCATCGTTGTGGGTGTGACAAATTATGTAGTGCAAAAATTCGATCAAATCCAGAACATTTTATGCCCGTGCTCGAAGCATCCACACCTGACAATAGCTTGTTAGGGATTAAGTTTTATTTGTGTCAGGATTCATCTACGCATAGAGAGCAGGTGGACTAATAACAAATCTACTTTCCTTCATAGACAAAGCTTAGAGGACTAGGTGAATACAATAACCTCCTCTCTTCCTTCATTAACCGTATCTTAAAGATAAGAATTTAATAACCCCCTTCTCTTTTTCATGGGTAGCACCTGGAGAGTAAGATAGCTACGTGCCTGGGTGCCCTCCTGCCCATCGAAGGACAGGAGCGGGAGTGGCTGCTGAGGGACCTGAGAGCCCTACGCACCATCGCTCTACATCGTCACTATCACCTGCTCACCATCGCTGCTCACTCTTACTTCCAGTTCTTCCGCACCGCCTCAGTGGTATTTATTGACTGTATTTTACATGCATTGTTAAGTACTTGAGTCAGGCATTAGGTGTCAAGTGTGTACTTGCTTGCTCCAGTGTGTGCGATGCATGTCGGTGCAGTGCATGTCGACCTCTTTGTTCTAGAGCTCACTGGCTCCAATGGGCTTTCAGAGAAATGGTTGCATTACAACAGTGATGTGATTAGGCTTATCACTACTACTTCCTGTTCCCTAGACTCTGTGTCATTCACGCTCCACTAGATACGACTGTTATTTTTTTCTCTGAAAAGAAATTAAATGAACCAGTTGGCACGGTGAGTTTTATTTATTTATTTTAATTTGTGCTCGTTTTATCGATAGAAAACCTCAGAGTTTTTTGTGAAATTCGTCATAAGCCGTGATACTGACTCCTGTGTACAACCTACCGCTTAAAAGCTCAAGCATGTCGCTTATGAAATATAATTTTCTGTCAGATAATGTCTTACCTTTTCACTGACGTCTTATTTGATATTGATGAACCTTACTTATATTTGAAACCAACTATTATCCAACGCCATGCCTCTTCATTCATCAAAAGGAACAAAGAGCCCTGGTAGTTCAAGCATAATTTAATCATTTGTTGGTGTTTAAAACAAAGGTATTGTGTTGGTGAGCTGCACGTGTCTAGAAAGATGGTACGATAGTTTGTTGTTGTGATTAACACTTCGAATATTCTACCAGAAGCTGCTATGAGAGCTGTAATGTAGTTTAAGCTTCAGAAAAGGAGTGCTGAGACAATATTGCATATCAATAGAAAGTATAAAGCAGCAGAGGGTTTGTAGAAAAAGTCAAAGCAGCTTGGAGAGTCGACTGAAACTACTCGTTAAATGGGTAGTATTGAGTGGGAACTGAAGCAAGGTTGGCAAACTGCAGAGTTAAGATTTTTAACCTCGACAGAACAATCGGAAGCATGACGCGCCTCTGATGACAGCTGCTCTGCGGCTCGTCCGCCTGCTTGTGAAGCACGCCCCTCAACTAAAGCACGTCTTGATGGAGGGCTTTGTTGAGAGTCCAACCGCCCCTTGGACCTCCATCATTCCACAGGTAAGATCCTGCACTTCTCATTGAACCTTCTTCCCTAACCACACTTGTTTGCACCCTTTTCTTTACTGACTGTAACTTGCAGCTACCAACCGTCGTGCTCCCAACAAGTGAAGTTAACTTTACGTGCTGTGAATATGACGAGAGAAAAAGTTTCGTTATCAGGCAAAGGATAAAATGAGTAATTTTACAGGTGAAATCCCTCCATCGCCCACCGAACTACGTGGTACGGTATTCCACCAAGACTGTAGCAATTTTGCAGCTTAGTAGCTAAATATTCAGCATCCTTATCAATCGCTATAGCCATACCCTCTGTTACCTCAAATTCATTGCTTTTTAGAGCATCTATTTTTAAAGCAGGGGCTCAACCTCTACAGTCAACCTTCTGTGGTCAGTCTCAAACTTTCCTAACTAACCCATTCTCCAACTGTGCATTCAAAATATTCATTCTTGTTTTCTTAATATTTATCAATCATTTCATGGCAGATCATTCACAATAACACCTTACTAAACCGCTTTTGTTCAGTACAAAGTATCTCTCTAGGTATGCTATCAGAAGGGCTTGCTCCATTACCACATCTGGAGTTGCATACTTCTTGTAGTGGACAGTGGCTGTGAGCCATTGCCTCCCGGTATGTTGACTGCAGGCGCCTCTTCAAAGTATGTCGACAGTATATCCTCATTAGTGTCCCTAGTGCTTGTGCCTTCGTGAAGGTATGTAGAGTCACCTACAGTAGTCAGCAGCACTAAATGCTAAAACATGTTACGGGTTTGATTTTAGTTCCAAGTTTTACTAATTCTCTTCAACAGAGATGTAGATTTTCATTATCTCTAGCTTGAGTGCATGCGCTTGTAGTTGTTCTCATTCGCTCTCATTATTTTTATGGGCAAAATTGTAGTACTAGTTGTATTTTTCTGGTGGATTTTTTAATTATTTCTAAGAATATCGTAATGTATATTAACATTATTAGTATACTTCGTCATTCACGGTTACGGTTTAAAGAATTGTTAGGTGTGTCCACGCGTTGATGGTGAGGACCTAACAGTTAATTGTGCCTGTGTTCGCAGCTGTTTGCGCGACTCAACCACAGCGAAGGATGGGTCCGCCAGAGCATCTCCTCCCTGCTGTGTCGTGTGGCTGAGCACCAGCCGCACCTCATCGTCATACCTGCAGTGGTGGGAGCCAACACCCACTCTGTCACCACTAACATGACAGGTCGGTGTCGTTGGGCAAAACCTACACCAACTTTATCTCCACTAACAAGTTTAGTCAGTGCCGTGGTGTTGTGTAGGACATTTGTAAACTTATAACACAAAACATTGGGCACAATGTTGACTTGCATTGAAGGTGTTACTTGCGAAGTCTCGTTGATTCAGTTGCTTTAGTTGGGAAATTATTTTTGCTTGTCTTTTATACTTCCCTATTTTATTATTTCGGATCACTTTGTATGTGGTACGAAAATGTCTTCTTTTATCAACAATGCATTAAATGTAAATTTGAGTGCACTTAGAGGTAATAACACAGGGAGCATTTATTATAGTTAAAAATTTATTGTTCAGAAAATTATCAAATGATTCAAAAGTTATCAACCATGGTGATATGTGGATAATGTTTATCAATAATCAACATTCCAGACATGCTGGCTGACCTGCTGCACGGTGGAGACAAAGACGATGGCGCAGGCATGAAGGCGCAGGGCCTGTTAGTGGATGACGACCTGGGACTGCTCGACGACGGCGAGGCTGACGAGTACGAAGAGGGCGACGGTGCGGAGACGAGGCAAATGCTCCTCAACTCCTGTAGCTGCCTTGTATCTGAGCTGCGAAGAGGGGTAATGAAAGTGTTATTAGATACTATACATATTGTTATATTTTGTGTACATTCATTGCTAAATGTGGTCAACAGGTTCTCTCGTTAATTGTAGCTAATAGTAATTAGCTTTCTCATGGTATGTTCGCATATAATAATGCTTTGTGTTCTTGAGCAGGCTGTGCTTCAGTGCGTTAAAAGAATCAATATTTTTGAAGACTTGGAGCATTACTGAACTTTTTTAAAACAAAGTTTGTTGACAGCTTGTGAGAGTTGGCACCTTGTAGCTTTTTCTTGCATTTACATCGCTAAGCGTTGATATTTACAAAAAATGTGTGCTGAATTTTTAAAGTAATCATGCCTAAAAATACTGGGCTTAATAATGTAGTATGTATTACAATTAAGTGTGGGTGTTATCAATAATTCAGACCATTCGTACAGTCAGGTTTTTTTATCGATTATGCATCTTCGTAAGCAGCATCTAGATCAAAGTTTTTTCAATCCTTTGGTCGTGCAAATTTATTTGTTTGATCTTCTCCAATTAGTTTTCCTCACCCACTAGGATCATCAATTTGAGTATCTGGCGAGCACACTAGGACCCTCAATATTCGTAGCTCTAATAGCTAGCGCACTCTGACTTTCTGTTACAGCAGTCATGATCTTTTAAAGACGTGTCACGTGTCAGATGCTCTCTGCTTTAGAATCAGCAGCTTTAATTATAATTAGAGCAAACTGACATTAAAAATTGCTGAAACGGAGCCAACTGTAGATTCTGATTATTAAAATCTATATATGCTTTCGTTTTATGGAAAGGTCAGGCTTTTTCTTTTACACCTTCATTTATGGTAAGCTGGTTGCACTTGTAATTTTCTGAGTATGCTGCTTAATTGTTCCTGATTTTTATCTGTAGTTATTCAGTGCGAGGTAATCTTTTTAAAGTTTCATATTATTTTCTATGGTTTAGTATTATCCACTCAATTTCCCAATGCATATGGTATTTGAGGATTTTTGTACCATCGACACTTTTGTTGAAAATTGAATCATTTTTTGATTTTTAAGTCATTACGTCATGCTGTCTAAGCAGCCAAGGAAGATGCACGTGAATTTTTGTCTGTCAAGACATGTTCATGTTTCAAGGTTAGTTACTATTTGCAAATGGTTTGAGACCGTAAAAGATCATTGTTTCTGTAATAAGAATAAACTTATTTTCAATTCGGCACTTCGGTTTCACGAAACTCGGTATTCTGTTGGAGCTTTACACTGCTGCTCAGAGTTCACTTCTGATTGTATAAGTACCTCATTAATTTGGATGTTGATGATGACATCTTATGACATTTTCCTTGCCGTAAACATTTTTGGTAAGCTATTCACGTTCTAGTCACGGCTACTATCAGATGAGCTGTAAGTTATATTAATAATTTTGTAACAGCTACTTGTTGTTTGTACTTTTTCTAAGAACTGTTTTCATTTAAATTGATATGCTGTTGAATATACATAATATAGGTGGTATAATAATTGTCAAAAGTCCTGTATTTTCGACACGACGGTATGTTCTTTTCACGAAGTCATCACAGGAAAACAGAATTTAGTGTACTCGTTACACCTACTTTGATCAGCGATCTAAACCCTGACAGAATATGAGTAATGCTGAAACCTGCATTAACTTAATGCTATTGTAACGTATGATTGTGCTCATGGTAGGGCATCCCTGGCATAACTGATGCGGAGGTGTTAGTACGAGAGCTGCGCCGGATCACTGTGCTGTGGGACGAGCTGTGGCTGGGCAGCCTGCAGCAGCATCAGGCTGACATCGCTAACAAGTTCGCACAGCTCTCTGAGGAGACTGACAAACTCAACGCTAACTACTCCCTCTCCGCTGAAGAGAAGCAGCAGCTCATCAAAACTAAGTTTGAAGTGATCTTCAAGCCCGTGAGTGTGTAGCTCTTTATCCTCTTCTATACTTTGACCTCAGCTACTATGACTGGTAAAGACACACAAGCCAATGTGAAGCCTTGTAAGGGTTATTGAGGGGACTTGGCGTGCGCAAGTGCCTCAAAAAATGTGAAAGGAAATGTTGTACTAACGTGTATGGAGATGCGAGCAGGGTTTAGTTAAAGATGAGACGAAAATGTGGATGAATTGACGTGGTAATTAAGGTGTAGGGTACCATGATTATCTAGATATTGCAAAAACTTACTGAAATTGTAAGGGAGTACGAATGCATAGGAGCGTGTTAATATTTTCTGAGATAGCCCTAACGGCATTTTTAAGCATATTTTTGAGCGACAATGTTACAAAAGAGATGAAGCAACTAAATTCTGATGTTGCAATGCTTTCGCATTTAGCCTTCCAAAATAAAGCAATTTTATTACGCTTGTTATTTTCTCACAGTATTCTGGGTTGAATGTGCCGTCATTTCTCCTTCACCAGATAATTAATAATTATCTTCATGAAATGTCCAAATGTGTCCTGTGTGGAGAGTAAGTCACGGTCGTATTCGCTAGGTGCTGCTGTTGCTGGAGCAGCTGTGGCAGTTCACGGGTGGCAGCGCAGAGACGCCCCACGAGCGTCAGTTCCAGCAGCTGTACGGAGGCCTCATCAGGGACGCCCTTGCTGCTCTGAGGGACCATGCCTCCAGTCCGTCAGCTCGCACCGCTTGCACGCTCCTACACCGGCTGTACCAGGTTAGTGATGAGTGTCTGCATCATCACTGTAGTGTGAAGCGCTTGCATCTCAGATGCCAGAATAATTTTACTTGTTTCAATTTTCTGTTTTGTTCTATCTGATCGGAACCTCAAATTAAACTTCAAAAACATATACCTATACAGTAGAATTCCTCATATCCGGACAGCTACGCAATCCGGATATGAGGACGTCTGGAAATAATATGGTGATTCGATACATGGTTAATTGAGAGACTGAGTTCTAAATATCGTTTATTTTTAAGAATTGCTAGAAGCGTTAGTAACATAGATGATAAATGTAACAGTAATAAATTAAAATATATTTTTCACAAGTTCAATAAATAATAACAGAAAAAACTTAAACTGCAAAATTATAAATGTTTACGTTAATAGTACATGTAGTAAATTATAAGAATGAATACATTTTGAAACTCATTACGCATACTTAAACATATAGCAAGTTTATAATGAAGTTTTATTCTTCAGTTTGATAGTCATTCATACCATCTTTCACTGTTTCCCTTACTTCAGCTGCTTTCATTTCTTTCATTTTTTTATTGCCAAGCACCTTTGCAGTGATCTAGCATGAATACATTCACTCCTGCTAAAAATTGCTTTTTTTCCATGAAGTTCACAACTTGCAACATTGATTTTTGTATAGATTCCCACGTGATTGATTCATCATTGTTTTGTTCTGAAAAAGTAGAGCTGTCAGAATATTCTTCGTCAGAGTGTGGAACAGCATTTTTTGCTTTGTGGAAGTAGGAGTTGAAATATCCTCTTCATCTATCCATTCTCTTAGATCATCAGAAGTAAGTATTTGAAGCTGATCGCTGTCAGGAATTAGTTTAAGTGTCTCAGTCAATATTAAAGCTTCTTATGCAGGCAAAGATTTCGAAGTTTCAACGAGATCACTATCAGTTTCACTTGTATCCGTATTTTCCCCTTATAAATTCTTCTATGCCCTTGAAAAGGTTGTTTGTTTCACAGTGTTCCATGATTCATTCAATAAGAAAACAGCATCCTTGATGTTACAACTTGTCTGAAAATCTGTAGGTTCAACGTTTTCCTCCAACATTCTCAGCATGAAGTTATTTAAAATAAATAAATGAATAAATAAATTTTCTGAAATAAAATCTTTACAATCAAGAAAATCATTCATATAAACCACAAGAATATACGAGGAAAACATGTCCGGACATCATGTGTCCGGGAAAATAGCTGTTCGGAAATGAGGACTTTTACTGTACTAAATTTATATCTAACTGTGCAACTTTGGCCAAAAAATTTACTTCAATGTTAGATCCAGAGTTAAAAGCCCAAAATTATACTTTTTTGTGTGTTTTAAAATGTACAGTACAGGAACTACAGATTTTTTTTCTCGTAGTTTAAATACTAGATTTCGAACGTATAAGATTTCTCCCAATCTATTCCCCAATACTACAGACCGTGTAAGCATTTGTATATTGTCAACATTTCCTAAGTTTGAACAAAAGTGATATAAGATTTTTGGCCTTGATTTTCGTGGCAAATTTCCTGTTGATGTCAGGCAATAACATTTTCTTGATATTACAGGCTTTGCAGGAGCGCAGGAGCAATCGAGCTAACTCCAGTCTTCAGATGGCAGCCATTTCTCCTACTCTGTCCCAGCTTGTGGCCACGGACATACCCATGCCTGGGGTTGTGACTCACAACAGCCAGGTATGCGTGAGGCACTTCTCCACCGCCCACACAATAATAACTCAAGTCTGCCCTGTACCAACAGCGACTGCTTATTCCCTTTAGGAATGTGATTCCTCTCAGCTGTGCGTAAAAGAGTCAACAGTAGATATTGATTCAACCGCTACCTTTGGGCCGAACAATCTCGATGGTTATTTCTTGAATATGATACGCTTTAGATGATGGAAATATATTACTATAGTTGAGATGCACAAAATGTAAGGTGTCATTTCTTCTTGTATCTGACCTGCAGCAATTGAACGTGCAGTCATTCACTAAAAAAGCTGTCATTTTAATGCACGTTTTTCATTATCCAGTGTGACCTGTTGCGTAAAATGGTTGTAATGGTGTGCCTTGCAGCACAATTCTTAAACTAAGTGGAGGATGGGTATTCTAGACACTACGTCGTAGTTTACCTCTCGTAGGAACTGGAAAAAAGAATTAATCCCGTTAAACCAGGCTTGTTTGCTAATATGCACTGTCAGTAAGAGTGGCACGTTCATTATTTATCTAGTGGAGTTTTAATGCTGTATTCGTTTGTCTACAGATGGTGCACCTCTATTCCATTGACGAGGACGTCACTATCCTGCTTAGTAAAACAAAACCCAAGAAGCTCTGTTTCAGAGGAGATGACGGCAAAACGTAAGTTATGGGTTCTCTTTGTTATTTATTTAATTTTGTTGCAATTATATTAGGAGGCAGCAATAACCATGACATTATTCAGCAATATATTGATGCGTTCATTACAATTGAGTTGATGAGCAATGTGAATTCTTGCTTAGCATCTTGCAGGCCATGCTGCGTGTTCAATGCTGATGAGATAACTCGAAATAAAATTTTGTACCTAGCCTCGTACATTTAAATTAATGTAACAAAAAAGCGACTCCATCTTCCTTAGTCTGCAAAAGTCACAGGCTATTCCAGAACATTGCATGAAAGTTTGGTTCCTAATATTTGATTTCCTTTTAATTATAAATAGTAAAAATCACAAGTAATAATTAGTTATTAATTTTTTACCGTTTGGGTGGTATAGTTAACATATGCGATTTTTTAGTGCTAATGACGTATTTCACACACAGAAAGTAGAATGACTTCTTTTTAAGTTGCTAAAAATGCTTTAAATTTTATAACAAGTTGGATCGTACAGGGTTCCAAAATGTTATGATTTTTATGTTTTCGAGAACAAAGAAAAAAATTATTGCCGATCTAATATTTATTACACAGTACTATAATATTTGTAATTGTTCTTCAGCTTAGTATGTACCTTTATGATGTCATGCCGAAATTATTTGGTTGCTCCGCGAGTTTTTTATTTTTCATGAGTCTCCATTGGTTGACCTAGATCAAGAGTGTTTCATAGCGTATTGTTCTCCCACCGTATTAACCTGGTTGCACCTTATGAATATCGCCTTTGTTAATTACTTTTATATAGTTGGAATTGTTTATCATTCAGCGCCGATATTGAGCCCAAAAAGTGGCTTGAGCGTTTTTGCAATTCTAAATGTTTTTTCCTTAACAAGGCATTGAAAATTTAGGATAACTATGGTACGTGATCATAAACAAAGAAGGGGAGTACATTATCTACTGATTTACTAGAAATATTAATAAATAATATGCATATTGATAACGTGAACGAACATCTGTAACCACTCGATAATATAAGGTATGCTTGCTTACTTTAAGCGCTGTCTCGGTGATATAAATTATATTCTATGCTTCCACATGCAGATACCGGTATCTATTTAAAGGCTTGGAAGATCTGCATTTGGATGAACGTATCATGCAGTTCTTGGAAATGGTCAACACACTCCTGGGTGCTCGTGGCAGGTTCGTTTCTCTGGTGAAGTGAAATTGCTGTCGGTGTTGGTGAATATTTGACCCTCTTTCATTGCAAACACTTTTATGGCTAAGTCTCTTTTTCTTCTCAGTAAAAAAACTTTAGGAACCTTAGTAACATAAATAAGGGTAATTTGAACTGCTAGTGCTTAAATGTTTTGCAAGTCTTGTATGCGAGCTTTTAGCAAGAAGTAAACGCGTTAACTGGCATTTACCAGTTGCGGATTATGTATTAAAGTGAAGCAATTGAACAGACAATGTTGAGACTTTGACATTTTTTTCTAATTAAAACGGTTTGCAAGGTTTTAAATCACAAAATGCCTAAGTTTTTCTGGTTGTTGCATCAAATATTATTTTGAAAGTTCTGTCAATACGTTTTTCATTACGCACTACTTCTGCTTTACTTGAATTCCAGACGTGGATAGAAAGGGATTTTAAATCTGTTTCAGATGCATAGGATTATATGAGCTCCTCTTAAGAATTTGATTACCCATTTTGATGACGCAGTTCCAGGCTATACCGAGCCCAGCATTACTCAGTGGTGCCTCTAGGCCAGCGATCAGGCCTCATCCAGTGGGTAGAGAGTGCAGTTCCTCTGTTCGGCCTTTACGGTCGGCACCAGCAGCGTGAGGCCCAAGCTGTGGCGCATCGCACAGGCGCCCCTCTTCAGCCTGGTCAGTGCTGGTAAACCAGCTTACTTCTGTGTCCTCATTTCTTTGTCAAAGTCAAGTCCATATGTGTACATAATGATGAACTTCTACTGTGCACGGTGCCCGTTGATGACCAAAAGTGAGGCATGTATCGTTACAGACATGCATAGTCCAAAACTGGTGTGTGGGTACTTCTTGAAAAAGCAACGCAAAATTCTAATGAGAAACCGCCCCGTAGCATAAATTGAAAAGTAAAAGTTTATGGCCTACTTTAGAGTTTTTTAATTTGTGATTTGGCTAGTAAGTTTTAAGGTTTGGGTTGTGGAAGCTGTGTAGAGTTTGTTACCGTACCGGTGATTTCTTAATCACTTAAGCATTTTAGTATTTTTTTTAGGAAATTAAAGCAAAGAAGTTATTGAAAACTAGTATTTTTGGGCATGAAATGTTTCCAAACTCGTCTAAAATGTTGGAGGCATAAATTATGGACAAATATAAACTGGACATGAAAAAAATACGTTTCAATTTCATTGAAAAAATTGTCTATGATGAATCTTAATCGGATAAGATCTTTTTTTTTATCTGGAGATAGGGTTCTGTTCATAAAAATTTTAATGTCACTAGTATAATAAATGCAGTCGCCTACTTTACTATCGCAATGATAAACCTTAGCTCCTCATAAATCAGCTTAAATGCTTATAAATGAAATGGGGTACGTTAGTACAGATCCAGATCCACTAGTACCTTGGAGGAGCACGTTTGTTTGCCCAACATGCTACTTTCTGAAAAGCGCCATTAGGCTTCATTTCGATATTGAGCGTTAATAACCTGAATAAAGTGAATCTTGTTTCAAATTGTTCTATGACCAGAGTATAATCCATTACTAAATGTTGAATAAAAACTGTTATATGGATTTGAGTTTTTAGTTTTCAAATATTAAAGATTAATCCTAGTTTACTTCTATTCAATTAGTTATGCATTAATGTACTAAATGCATGGACAGTGCGGCGGCCCTCTGAGCTGTACTACCAGAAGCTGACTCCTCGCCTCAAGGTGGCTGGAGTGAGCCTCAACTCCAGGAAGCTCTGGCCTAAGGAACTCCTGAAGGCGACCATGCTCGAACTCGTGGAGGAAACGCCTTCTGATCTTCTTTCGAGGTTTGTGCTATTTTGTTTGTCTACATGTTTTCGGAGTTTTGTGATAGTTCTTCTAGTATGAGAAACTTTCTTTTCCTCGTTTTTTCCATTATTTGCTTTTTATATTCATCTACCAGTTCCTTTCAAAGCCTTGTTCCAGAAACGTTATTTTGGATGCTTTTTGAAGTACGCATTTTCATAAAATCCAAGACATAGGTGCATGCTATTTAGCCTGTACCTCACAGGGTAATTCACGCACGTTTTCACTAACATCTGGCAACAGGGGAGATGCCATTTTGTACAGAACCATAACCACTCTTATTCGTATTGGAGGTCTGCGAATTAAAGTCTGACAAAGGTTTTGACGACGGTGTGTGGGTCTGCAGAGAGCTGATTGTGTCCAGCCCTACGACCGCTGACTGGTGGCGAGTGACTCACCGTCACGGTGTATGCACAGCCGTCATGTCCATGGTGGGTCTAGTGCTGGGGTTGGGAGACCGTCATCTAGACAACTTGCTGGTCAACTTCTCCACTGGAGAGGTAAGTTCTATCAATATCTTACTACTAGAAAATAGTGAATTGTCTATTGTCACGCACTGCTATAGAGATGGAATGGGACCAGTCATTTTTTAAGGATACCGTTGTGTGTACATCCATGTCATAAGATGCCTTACCAAGAACAATTGAACAAATATCTATTGAAATGCTTATTATTGCCATTCACTGGAATGTTGCTCTAGAACCCAATTTGAGCATGTACCAGCATTGATGCGTATTGCAGGTGGTGCACATTGACTACAATGTCTGCTTCGAGAAGGGCAAGCTGTTGCGTGTGCCGGAACACGTGCCTTACCGTATGACGCAGAACATCGAGGCCGCGCTGGGAGTTACTGGAGTCGAGGTGAATTGAGGAACGCTATTCGTGTGCTTCAAACGCCATATTTTCCAGCTTCAAATACCATATTTATGTGCTTTCAAGATCATTTTTATGTTCTTTGGAGACTGTGTTCTGTGCTTCAAATGCTATGTTTATGTGCTGAAAATACCATGTTGATGTACTTTACGGACCATATTTTTGTGCTGTAAGGACCGTGTTAATGCACTCCAGTCCACGATGCGTTTGTTGTGAGAGTCCAGCGTATGAGATGTGGGTTAAATTCTCTCTGTAGTTTATAAATATAACGTATTCAATGTACACTCGCAAAGAAGCGAGCTTTTTTATTGTGTCTATGAGCAATGTTGCTGTACTATTTCTTCTGATATCAATGTAGGAAACTCAAATAGATTTTTGACGTAATAAAAATTAAAAACAAATACAACTGAGGATACACGAGCATTAGACGTAAATAATTCTCTACTATTTGTGTGGGTGCTATCAACCTTAACGTTTTCACGCTCACTGCTGGAAAATGTTTTTATCTTATTATTTCGTGAGACTTTCACATATTTCAAAATAATGCTAAATCTTGAATTTAAAATAATAATCATTTAAATAAAAATGAGGCACTCTGTATAATAATATCAAATTAGTAAAATCTAAACCTTCGACTTTTCACGGGAACTGTCTAGTGTGTGTGATAATTTGACACTCGGATAGGGGGTATTCCGGCACGCATGTGAACACGTGCTGGCCACCATGCGTGAAGGGCGTGAATCTCTGCTCACCCTGCTGGAGACTTTCATTTACGACCCCCTCGTCGACTGGACGCATGATGCAGATGCAGGATATGCAGGTACGCTTACTATCTTCCTTCACTGATTCTTTTCGGTACGTGGTCACGGCGTTTGAATTATTTTAGAATATAAAATAAAGCAATAGGAAAGAGCTGTTTCACCCATTCCTGAGTTGATACCCCGATTTTGCCACTCAGGCGTTGCGTTTTATGCTTCAAAATCATGAATTGGTTTTCTTTAATTTCATTTAGGGTATACGAAATTGACTTGTCTTTATTTGGGGAAACACATGACACCAGGGATTTCAGTTTGCGCTAACTAAGAATAAAGAATCTAGAAAATTGAGAAATTGCATTTTTTACGAAGGTTATTTCCAACTTTGGGAAAGAGATTTTTTTTTTTGCATTTGTATGTTTGCGTAGTTGCGTTTAGTATCGAGTTGATAAAATAAAAAGGTAAAAAATATAAGGGAGACACTCGTTTGTTTCATGGTAGAAAATCATATTAATGTTTGTATTTTAGATTCCTTACTCGTCATGCTGCTTTCTTCGACGTAGTGTTCATCTTGATCGTTCAGTTATTGTCAGATCTGTGTGTCACAATGCACGCTCGGTGAACACGTTCGAGATGTGCAGTATATCAAGCATTCCCTGGACAGATGGGCCGTTCTGTATTCAGCATACTAACAGATTTCAATTAATGTTAGCCTATGCAATAGAATTCGTCGTATTTTTTAACTGAAGCATTAAAAATGTCACTAGTTTTAACTTGAACAGTAGATTGCCTGTTGTTTGGCCTATGCAGTGTAATTGTATGTTGCAGGCGCTATGTACGGTGGCAATGCAGCTCTAGCGAGCTCGGTACGCCAGAGAAGACGTCAGGTGGAACGTACCCTCACCCTCACCATGTTCAGGGTGCGCTCCAAGGAAATCGCAGCTGCCTGGCTTGCAAACAGGTAAATTTCTACATTTACCTGTGCGTCTCATTAGTCCAGTAGTATCATATCGCTAAACTCACGCCTGTCTGCCAACAACATTTAGGGTGTTTCCTGTCGTGATGTTAGACAGGTCACAAGCATACGTAGGTCACATCCAATGTACGGAAATCTAAACTGTGCCATCTCCTTATACATATAATCTACGGTGTATCTCCGTCTCTCTCTACTTCTCTATCCGTGTTTGTCCGTCCAATTTTTTTCTGTTTATTACATACTGAAGAAAAACTATTGAACTGGAATCAGAAAGTGTATACATGTATTATAAGCATTATATTGTGGATACCAAAAGCGCCGGATGACTATAAAATATGCTATTTTTTACCGTTATTAGCCTTCTTCTCTTACACGGCCATGTTATCGGTAGATAAGATACAGAATGAAAGTTCTGTATACATCCATGAGAAATATTCATTTAAAACACAATAATTCGTTCTAAATCTATGGTACATTCGTTTGAATAATAATTTCAAATTACTCAAATCTGTACGTTACAAAACAGATCTGATCATCTCCATCGTTTTGGCGTGTTACGATAGAAAATGATACAGATAATAGAAGAAATAATGGTGCATGTTTTGTGACTTTGCGTCCCTTAATGCTATTGCATTAATTTTGGAACAAGCACTCATATTCCACTGCTTAGTCATTTATTTCTTTTGTGAAGAATTAGTTACCTCATTTTTGAATTCGTCGATTTATTCATGTACACTCGTCGTACTTTAGGATTTATTGAATTATCTTTGTTTCGGTGTAATATTAATGCGTTTGCTAGTAAGAGAGTGATATGATGGCTTAAAAAAGAACTAAGGCGCACACTGTACAGGTTGCGCATTGTACCCACTAACATTCATGTACATGCTGCTATAAATCTAATAGACAGAATAACGTCAAACGATCGCAGCGTTCATGCTTGAATAAATTTTAAATATTCAAAACTAAAACATCATCGAGTGTTGCTAATGAATATGAAAACTGCCATTTATTAAACCGTGGTAGTGTTTTGAAATGGATAAAAAGTTGATTTAAATATCACGTGTGTTTCTGGATTGCAGGGATGCGGTCGTGAGTCAACTGAGTGAGGCGTGTGAGGGGCTGCGAGCGCTGCTGCAGCTTCAGCGCAGCCAGGTACGTCTCTCCAGACCCGTAATTGTTTCCTTCGAGTCTGCCTTGTTTACGTGGACTTTTTCCCTACAATTGCCTTTTTTGACTCAAAAACTGGTACAGGCATTTCCTCGAAGTTGCATTCGTAGGTACCAAATTTCACAGAGTGTGAAGGGTTCATTCTGTTTAATATTTTGTGAGGTTTCGGTGTTTGAATTTGTAAGAACGTAAAATAATTTTCTTTCGTAAAAAGTTATGGCAGATGGCTTTTTCTCTGCAGTGATTTGAACAGGCAGTAAAATTTTGTTTTGCTGCACCGATACATCATGTATTTTTCCGCTCGCAGTATTTGTGTAAAAATACTTTTTGTCTACGTTCTAAATAAGGATTTAATCCATTTTCTGATATATCAAAATCCTAGTTGTATTTACATAAATTGGTGTGTGGCACTAATGAGTGTGAAATAAAATGGCATACTTTATATGTACTAGTTTGCTGTCATGTTGACTTCTTATTATTAGGTAATAGCTTATGATCTACTGATGCAATTAAAATTATGCTTGTATGGTACACTCTGATATTTACCTCTTAGTTATAAAGCTACTCCCTAGGGTGTCCTACAAAACCCGAATTCGCTCTTTGAATGTTAATAACTTGCTAACTAATTATCCGATGTAAATATTCTCTTTTTTGTTAGATGCAAAAGATTGTTTTTTGTTAAACAATAAAATAAAACAACATATCACTCAAGAGTGAAGCTACCGAAAACACGCACATATATCTGAAACACTTTTAGATAATCTCCATTTTAATCGCAAACTTTATTAAACCTGAAAATCTCCTTTAATTGAAATAAACGTACGATTTTATCTATTTTTAATTTGAGAACAATGCAGAACGTGATTTTGTTTCAGAGTAATGAAGACGCCGTTGATGGGGCCGCAGAGGGCCCTGCTTCCCCTGGCAGCTCTCCCTCAGGTAACTCTGTGGGCTGTTCAGTAGTCTAGTTTAGAATTGTGTGGCAGTCTCTCTCCCTCAGGTAATTCTATGATCTGTTTAGTGGTAGAGTTATACCCCAGATTTTGGTTGAAATGTTCCTGTGTGTTATTTAAAATGCATACTACCCCGTCTGAAATATTCTTGTGACGGTAGTCAATCTCAATGTAACTCAATTTTATAAACTAAGAATAGATTATTTCAGGTACGAGGCACAAAGTTGAATTCTAACTTTTTTCAAGCAATAAATTGTTTTTTGTTGGCGAAAAAGAAAGTCCATTCAAATCTTCATTGGTCGCTATACTGTATAAAGAAACTCAAGTGTCTAAGTATAGTTCCACTGTGTGCGGTTCTATGTTTAGAATGTTACTCATACAGAAACGTATGTTATAACCTTAACAGATTTGGGGGATGACAACATGGTGATATCACCAGAAGAGGCGGCAGCTGTGACAAGTATCACAGAGCAGGTACAGCGTCTGAAACAGCTCTTCGCAGCTCACCACAGGATCATCTCTGACGTCAAGGATCTTCTACGGTCACTCATGAAGGTGAGGTAGTTACCTACAGGTTCTGCTCTGATTAAATATATTCGGGTTACAGACATAACCTAACCTGTAAGGATACTCATGAAAATTAACTTCTGTTCAGATAGCCAGTTGTCGGAATTGCGTTGAAAGCTTACTCAGGTTCTTTCCAAATAGTGAGCAAACTCTGAATGAGGTCGTCTCACGGTGACTTGCAGCTTCTCCAGTAGTTGCCAATACGCTGGAGCTCCTCTTGAGTCTACTGATTGTGACTAGGACGGAAAATTTGCTTTCCGCAGATACACTCCCGATACCTATTGCAAAATCAGTAACTTTTTGTTGCAGACCTGTTATCTAAGTTTTGTATTTTTTCTACCTCTTCATTTTATGTCTTGTGTAAGCGGCTGATATATCTGAACTTTTTTTAATATCTTCATTTTTCTTCAATTGTTTGAACATTTTCTTCTAATCGAAATGCTTTTTAGTACGCCTCTCGGAACGTGCTTACCCAACTAAAATACGAAAGCTTTGGGCTCTTGTTAAGCTTGAATAAAATCTTTACTGACACTTTTATCATTTGAATTGAGCGGAAGCGAGTAAGCGCGATTTATTCACTAAAAATGAATTTTCAGCGGAACTGATAAGGAGCAAGATTGTTAAATTTAGACATTTCCTTATCGTGTGATCGAATAGACCCTGTTCTCTGTGCAGTGTTGAAACCTGGAAAGCCAAATAAAATGAAGTGACTAATTCACGCTTGACTGCGTATCTGAGTTAGTCTCTTCGTCACGTTTTCTATCTGCCTGTACTTTCTCTGCTTAGCTGTATGCTTGTTTATCCTGCTGCCTGCGTTGTGTCCATGCTCATAGATCTAAGTTTAGTAATGTCAGATTTCCCCCTGTTGTCGATTTGCATAATTTATCTTAATCATATTGCAGAAAGCTTTTTGTTTTTTCGGCTATTAGCCAGTTTTCTCAATTTGATATTTAAAGATTTCCATCGTATTTGAATTTCATCTGTACATATTTTTTAGCGTATTTTTTAATCATTTGTAAATATTTATTCTTGCTTTCATATACTCGACATTAGTGATTTTTATTTTGTAACCGTTTTAAGTGTTCTTATATCAATTCAACACTTGTCTTTTCAGTTACTTAAATTTATTCCGGAATTTTACTGAGGTTTTACCGTTTATTTGTACGTTTTTCCTGTAGAATATTCATACAACCAAATAGTCAGAATCTGCACTCATACGATAGAATTTATTTTTATGGGTTTCGTACTATTGCATCATGCAGTATAGGATCGTCATCGGCTACAATCTCAAATTATGAAGATAAGTTTTAGTATCTACAGGGTGGCGCGTAAGGAACGAACCGTTTTAAAAAATTAATAATAAATAAACTATGAAAGGTATAACGATGGGGATAAATGCAAACGATAGAGGAACTCGTAAGGTTTATTTACATGTCGTATCTTGTCTACAGATACCCAGTGTATATTGCGGTAATAAATCTTTAAAATTTACCTTCAAAATGGTGCGCTACACGAAAGAACGAGCAAAAATTGTTGAACTCAACTTTTCATGTAATAGTTCAATTATTGCAGTGCAGAGAAGTTACAGGAACATTTTTAATGATGGAAGAAGTCCTGATAAAAACACACAAGTTCTAACGGTTCGCGGCCTTCCAAAGCGCCGTTTGTCTACTGTTGATCCGGTTTCTTTGAATTTAGAGACCATTGCTTTTATGCAATTTTTATCAGGACTTCTTCCATCATTAAAAATGTTCCTGTAACTTCTGTGCACTGCAATAATTGAACCATTACAGGAAAAGTAGAGTTCAACAATTTTTGCTCGTTGTTCTTTCGTGTAGCGCACCATTTTGAAGGTAAATTTTAAAGATTTATTACCGCAATATACACTGGGTATCTGTAGACAGGATACGACATGTAAATAAACTTTAAGAGTTTCTCTATTGTTTGCAATTATCCCCATCGTTATACCTTTCATAGTTTATTTATTATTAATTTTTTAAAAGGGTGCGTTACTTATGCGCCACCCTGTACATCAGCCACTGCGTTGACTGGTTCTGTTTGAATGTGTCTGATTTATACGATTTTCCATGTCTTATTTGTTGCCATTTTATATGCTGTGTCTCAGACTATTTGATACTCTGGTTGAAGTTTCTCGAGCATAAAGCTGCCATTTCCCAGACAACTTCTGTAACAAACGCTTATTAAGCTGATTTTGCAGCGATTTTAAGGGAGGAGGAAACTAGAAAAAAGGTGGGTATTGTGTTAATGCATACGCTGAGTTTCCTCGTAACGTCATGCTCTACATTTATTATTATAGACCTCTACATTGCTGGGGGATACGAGTTTGGTCTTAGTTAACTAGTGTTCTCAGTGATTAAATTGCAGAAGGTTTCAAAATTACAAAATTTTTTGACAGAAGCGTCAAATGCATGTTCCTTTCTAGACGTGACCGCAGCTCTACTGCGTAAGAGCTAGTCCATACTTTCGCATTCAAATTAAGAAAGCAAATAACTACGGAAACAACTAAATGGAATTTTGTACCAGTTGAAGGACAACACTGGAAAGACCGTGCGCAGCTTCATTTCCCGGTACCGCTCGTTTGCGGAGAACGTGACGAGTTTCATCAAAGACGTGTTGTCGGGCGGTCTGAGGAAGCGAAGTCGCTACCTCACGCATCTGGCCGAGAGCTCACTCGCCGTCACTAGTAAGTTATGAAAACCAGTCTAGTAACGAGTTAGTCATATTATAGCCTAATGTTACTAATTTTACGAATTTTTCCTGCAGACTTTGTTCAGTGAGCAAATTTTATTTCTAGGTTAATCCTCCAGAGGGAAGGATAGTGTTCATGAGTGACTAGTGTCTTCAGCGTATACGGGTACTCAGAAAAGACCGAGGAATATGTAGGGTTCCCGAATTTTACTCAAAGTTGTATGCTGCTGATGTTTGTACTCTTGAATTACAGTTGGAATTTACTTAAAATCGAATTTAAAATTAAACTTTGCTACTATACTGAGATTGGAGGTCTCTTTTACAGCTGAATCTGATAAACGAAGTTAACAAAAATTTGCTTAACCCTTCTAAGTCTGATGGTACATATTTCATACTGCTGAAGAGGTCATGTGTGATGCTTGGTGGGTACAGAAAGCATACCACATTTTAAAATTGAGTCCCTGTGTTGCTCAGCAGCTCAAAATTTGCACCATCACCATAAAGGTAAGGGAAATTCCTAAAAAACTATAAATTTTTGAGCATATTACAATTTATTTCCATCAAAAGGATAAGCCTGAAAAAGTTAATAAATAATTTAAGAGGTGTACTGATAATATGAATTAATGCAAATGTATAGATAATGTAATGCAACCAAAAGATTCTATTTCATTTTCTTCGCGTCAGGTCCTTCATTAATACGCTTACTTTTCAATAGAACGTGCTCAATAAACCTCTCCTCCGTCGTACCACTTCATTTTCTTTCTAATGTATTAAACTGTGTTCTAGCCATACTTCTCTCGTCAAAGTAAGATTCTATCAGATGCAATAAGTCTTGAGTCTACTTCCATGCAAAAAAAGGACTGAACTAATCACACTCTTAACATTAAATCGTCGCAGCTATTCTGAGACCTCTGCACTTAAGTAACTCCTTTCGGCATTCTCCTTATTTGGAATCCCTATCATATTCTGAAGCTCACATGCAGCGATATTCGAGTCATATTTTTAGCTCACGCTTACTTTAAAACGAACATGATAGATGTATCAATTAATGTATTTTATTGTAAACTGTCGTAGTCAATGATTGATTGTTATTTTTAGGCTCATTATACAACGAGCTATTGGCGCTGGTTGAGGAAGACTCCAGTGACCGGACGTCACAGGAGAGCGAGCCTCACAAAGCCAAGACGGCGAGCGCAAAGAGTAGCGCTGGAGTGCCCGTAGACGTCGATACTCTCGCTGCCTCACCTGACCCCGATGCTCAGCAAACATTTCATAATGCCTCCGATAGGAGGAAATTAGTCCACATTGTTTCTAATACAGGTCAGTGATGAAAGTTGCATGTTGAGTCGAACTCTACCACTAATTACTGTCAGGCGTAGAATGCGACTAGCATCGGTTTGATGTTGGTACAGAGTATCCTTCGGAAATACTCGAATATTTCACAGAATGACCAGATAACGTTAAATTGTACGTATCTCTCGGGTATCGACCGATATCAGCACTTCTTGATTTACTATTAACTTAGAGTTGGAGGGAATTTGGAGAGGATGCGGTGTAAACTAAAAAATTAGTGGTTTTAGAGACTGGACTGTTGAATCAATGATAGCTAGAGAGTTGGAATTTTGAGATTTTAAGCGTTTGATCTTGTAACTTAAGTATGTGGAGTGAAGACAACGGTAAGGAAAGTGAACTGTTGAAGAAAAAACATGCATTAATTGACACTACTAAATACTTCAACATTGATAGTCAATATCGACACCAGACTTAAGTACTTATTTCACAACCCATGCTATAAAAAAATGTTCATAGTAGATTGTGAGCTACTTGTGCAAGAATATATGAAAAAATCTAATATTCCAGTGGAGTAACGCACTGTAGGAATAGGGCGTCCGTCTACAACTCAGGGCATGGATTTTCATTTTCGATTAGGCTACCAAAGTCATAGTGGTAGAGACAGAAAAATCATTCGTTCAAATTGATAATTTAACTCTGCTTTCTATAAGTGGAACTGTAAGAAATTGTACTGTGGTACCCGACTGAAAATTATTTTCTGTCTTTTGGAACTTTTGTATGATAGCACGAAAGTATAGTGCTTCTAATGTGCATAGTGCACAAGTACATTCAAAAGAATACCAATTTAAGTTTCCGACGTTGAAGTAACTTGTCACAGCATTGCGCTTAATTATTGAACTAATGTCGTAACGTTAGAGTCGGTATGGTGTTTGTTCGATTTGATCATTGGAATGTATGGGATACTAGCATTTCAGAGCCAACAATAAAAAAATTGGTATGCAATTCTGAAAACTATTTGTTAGTTGATACCAATTAATTGAAATTGATCCACACGTATTATCTAGAATTCCGACTTTGTGTGTCGGTGTCCAAGCTGGTGTTGACAGATTTTATCACCACACTGACTCTCCGATCATATTGTGGTCCATATTGGACGTATCGTGATAGAAGAAAAGTATAACGAGTCTGTGTCGAGTTTCCGCTACACTATTGAGTCAGACGCAAGAAGATATGCTACAAGAGTCAGACACACCGATTCCACTATCAGTTTGTATAATCTTTAGTCTGTCAAGTTTATTTTTTCTGAATTAATGGATTAATGGTTGCAGGTTCTGGAGTACAGCACAACCCCTACGCGGTGGCGGTGTGGCGGAGGGTCAGCCTCAAACTAGAGGGGCGAACCGCAGGACAAACCGATACAGCTCGTGTACTCTCCATCGCTGAACAGGTACGCTGGCTGACCCAATTTCTGTTCAGGTTTATTGTTTCGGTGCCTAGTACTTGGATTTTAGTATAGTTCCTCAATAAAATCTCAAACATGACAATTATTTCTGGACTTAGAGAGATGACTGATCACACAAACAGAAATTCATTCACTACTGTCTCGTCACAAACATCCTTAGGTATTGAAACTCGTACTACTCTTTGTATCTACGAATATCTTCATATCTATTCCTCCCTTTACTCTGGTCGTAATTTTCGTATGTATATTAATTTTTTCTACTATTGATTTTTTTTTCGTAAAAGCCTCACGTGTGTCCTCGTTTATGAATGAAAGCGAGACAATCGCCGTCGAACTTACTATACATTAACCTCTTCCTTGGATTTTCAAATCTTTGTTACAAGTCAAGCGAGGCGTGCCTGGAATTACCAATCCAGAGATATAGCCTCATGGTCATTGTTCAATCACTTTTGTGTGAGCCTCTTGAACCTAACATGCAGGCTCCTAGAAATTGGAGGCCTAGGGCACCTCAACAAACGTTTATTAAACCTTGTGTCACTCGATGAACGGTTCACATTCTTACTCTTTTGTACACACGATTTCCTGAGTTTTTCACCGTAATCTTTAACTCTGATTGATCATAACATTAACTACAAACAACGGTTCTAATCTCATTCTTATTTACCGATGACTATTGATACCTATTGTATTAATAATTAATTAGACGTTAATATCTGGTACCTCTTTCTTAGGTATTTTGAAATATTTGTTCTTGAAAACCCACGTAAAGATTATCTTACAACTTGTGTTTTCACTTCTCTATCTTGACGTGACCTTAATATTATGAAGTGCTTTTAAAAACTGACCTCGGAAATTAAATATCTTTCTAAGTAGGGGATGATTTTACTAGTCGACGGTACTTAAGCCTAGAATAGTCACAGTCGTACTAATTACTTGAAAAAGTTTCGATTTAGAATATTGGTGATTCTCTTATCGCCACTTGGAATTTGACATTAAATTTTTCAATACAAGTCGACAGGTTTAAAAAATATTTATTTTAAACATTTATATACTACACGGTCCTTCCTTATATAATAGTGTATCTCCATCCCCTTCTGTATGCCCGTCCCATTACTTCCTATCTATTATTGAATAAAAATT
>VCRD01005255.1:0-14794 GCA_006783055.1 Trinorchestia longiramus
ACGCGTGGCTGTCAACAGCCCAGATGCGTGGCTGTCAACAGCCCAGACGCGTGGCTGTCAACAGCCCAGATGCGTGGCTGTCAACAGCCCAGATGCGTGGCTGTCAACAGCCCAGACGCGTGGCTGTCAATAGCCCAGATGCGTGGCTGTCAACAGCTCAGACGCGTGGCTGTCAACAGCCCAGTGACCCAGCAGCAACATGCATTAATGCGCTGTGTAGGTATCTTGCCTTGTGAGCTCCAACAATTCTGTTGCGTGGCTAACAACCCAGTAACCTGCCTGTCAACATCCCAGTAACCTGCCTGTCAACATCCCAGCAATTCTGTGGAATGGCCAACATTCACTTCGTACCTGTGAAACAGCCCTGCGGCCCAGCTATTAAGAAACAAGCAGAAAGGATGGTAGATATGAGGTGAACAGCTCAGTCTTGAGGCTGTTAATATTTCTGTCGCAGCTGTTGACAGCTCAGTTCTTGTACAGCTGTTTCCAAGGTGTACAAGTGTGTTAAAGTAATACCCTGTTTAATTAACCCCTGACCCCGGAGTATATTACAAGGGTAAAATGCAACTGGTACATACAGTATGTGTGCGATCCAGGGTGAAAGAGTTAATGTATGCATCCATTGGAATAACTAATAGAACATTCGTACCACAAGTATCAACTTCTACTCTCAAACTAACAATTCCCTCTGACGCGAACATCATTTATCTCTAATTGTTCTCATATTGTTTAGACCAGTGTTTCTCAAAGTTTTTCCAATCACCACCTCCTTTGATTTTCCATCGCCCCCTAATGATTATATTACTGTACATTATACAGTAATATACGCCCCCCATTCAAGGCGTACCCTCCTACCGCCCCCTTGCATTTCCTCAACGCCCCCAGAGGGTCGGTACGGACCACTTTGAGAAACCCTCCTATGACATTTACACATGTTAAATAATCACTTTGCATGACTTAATTCAAAATTAATGAGTTCATACTTAATAATGCAATCATTTTGTGAATGATTTTCCCTAACCTACTCGTAGAACTGCCTGGCGGTTGGAAGTCCTCATTCTATGTTCTCCACAGACTACTACAGCGCGTGTCGCAGCAGCAAGTTTGAGACACAAAGTCAATTATTTATGAATAGCTCGCCTGTAATTCTTTCACGCTGAGTTATAACAATGAAGCTATAACTACTTAATTATGTAGTTAAACTGCAAGGTAATTTTGCACATTGGATGTTATTTCCAGTTAGAGATTTGAATTTAACTCATTGTAAGTTCTGTCTGTCCGTAGCTGAAGAATAAGTTCTGTCTGACCGTCACCGAGCAACGCTGCACGAAACTTACTTCAATACTTGACTATGTTACATGCAGCGCTTATGGCCCTGATGCAAGGGAATATATTCATGTTACCTACTGCCCATGCAGCTCATGTTCACTTCTAGCAAACATATTATAAGCAGTCCCCAAAACAACTAAAAACCTTCACATAGAATTCAGCAAACAACGTCACCAAAATTAGTACAAATTTCTTAGACTCCAGCTTCACCATTAAGAGTAATAGTTTAGACGTTCAACTCAGCCAAAAACAACTTATATAATACGTTACGTTAACTATTAAACAACAATTTAATAGTTAACGTTGTGAAGGCGTTCAAAAACGAGTCATGGCTCAGCTGAGCACTCATACGCATTTCAGTGGCACTACCTGACACGTGAGCGATGCGCAATTATTTTACTAGCAAATGTGCACATCTGGAAAATCTAATAAACAGAATGCACATGCGTTGGATAGTTTTGTAGAGTTAAGTAAAAAAAAATTATGAATCGATGATCATTGAACATTATAGATATTTTATTTTTCAAATTTTTGCCATATTTTACGTCGTAAATTCCTATTGTGATTCACTTTCAAACATTAAATCCGGAGATACAGGGTTTGTGGCTTGCTAGTACATATTAAGTGAGTGTAGATCCTCATTAAAAATAAATCAAACTTATGACGACTGAATAAAACTGCCTCACTCACACTAAAACTTCTGCACAATCCAGCTAGAATAATAATTTAAACCAATGACTACTAGCACACATTTCCTTATGTGGTTTAAACACATAAGATCGATCTTTGTGTTTGGCTGGATATCTTTCTGACACAAATGCTCGTATGAAAACAATACTGTCCAGGCCACAATAATTTCTGTGTAATACAGCACAGCTTCAGGTACTCCTGTAACTCACAATGAACTCGACTTCACGACGTGTGTTAGAGTTAATTAGCGTTTGCTGTTCTTCAGAGCTTAATTCTGCTTAATGAACACTTTTGGAAGCGAGTCAACGCTTCTCATGTAATGAGTTCAATGACTTACGTCATAGTTTTGAGTATTGGACTCAAATCTGGAAACTCAGAGCATCTGTTCACATAATCAGTCTATCATATTTTGAACAATACGTGCTAGTGGACATAACGATGGCGTTATTGAATGGCTTTTGTAAGTGGATGCTCATTATATGATTCGAAATACTGAAGAATTTTAATAACAATTTCTTTTTGCATGGACAATATTTTGTTCTCTCCGTGGACCAGTTCACAAAGTTATCCAAGATGGTTTCAGTAAATATTGCTACTCTTACATGTATGTATTATAACTGATGGAGCTGGTAGGCTACACTTATTCGTTCTCAACTGAACAGTTTCTCAAGCAGTTTGTTATATTTTCGCGTCCGAATTTAAAATTGAGTTGATAGAAAGATCTTAAAAAATATTAAATGTGAAGAATGAACATCAAGCCGTGCAATATCTGTTGAAAGCAGCAACGACTTTTGAATTAAAATGATAAGAGGCTGCGAGAACGGAATGTATTGCACTATGTAATGATATACAGTTTGTTACTTGCTTGCTTGCTTGTTTGTTTGGTCCGTCTATCTGTCACGCTCTTAAGGATTTAGATCGGGGAAAATTCGGTAAAGTACACATGTATTGTGAGCATTGTATTGTGGATACCAAACGCGCATCCTTCAATGTGAAAACTCCTTCGCAAAGCCCACGTCTACTGGCAAGAGAAGCGAAATTTGTCAGAAAAAACACGAGAATTTTCACGCGTGGGTCTACTAGTGATGAATAATAATTGCTTCATCAGCAGGGATCAGAAGCAGGGGTGTAAGAGCCTGGGGATGGAGTTCTGGAACTGCAGTTTACAGCAGCAGAGACCAAATCACAACCTCACAACGCAGCAACTGCAGGAATGATGGTCGAGGAAGGACACTAGGACAAGCAAGTGTCTCTGTGTTCTACAGGATGCGGCAGCATATCTTCCTTTATTCATGATTTTTTGAATGGCAATAAAGGAAGTTATGTTGCTGCACCCTGTGTATTCGAATTGAACAGAAGCTGGAACTACATATGATAGATGGTGTGAGCCAATGGAAAAGACGAGTGAGCGCTAGACAGAAAATGACCTGAGTTGATGCTACCTACAGCAGATGAGGAGCATGGAGCACACACTGTTTGTATCAATAGGCGTATAAAGTAACGAATGTCACTGCATTGACACGACCGGTGTGGTCAAGTGACTCACTGACACATGGTGTTCAGCTTCCTTCATTGTTTGTTATGCATATGAGTTATTCCCTGTTTTGCATAGAATACGAACCGCATGCAGGCAAGCCACCACATGCAAAAAAAATGATCCTCTAATAAATAGCCTAGTTTACAATGCATAAAAAGAAATAAACTTTCATCTTTTTATTGAGAATTGATGAGGAGAGTTTTGATGGTGTGTGCGTTGTTTCTTGCCCTACACAAGGTGGATCAGAGGAGGCCTGCCATGAATAACCTTCGTCCAGAAGGTCATTTGATTTTTTGTCAAGTGTGATGAACAATTGATGCTTCCAATGAGCTACCCTTTGGTCTTCAACACCTCTACGCTCTAGCATGACAGCCCAGTAGACGGAATTAACTAGACCGTCAATTAAAATGTGAGCCAAATGCGTTGCTGAGGACAGAATATAGCAAGAAAATACGATATGACAAGAAAATAGAATGACATTGAGACTAGAACAGAACATGGCAAGGAAATAGAGTACGACACTGAGACTAGAACAGAACATGGCAAGGAAATAGAGTACGACACTGAGACTAGAACAGAATATGGCAAGGAAATAGAGTACGGCACTGAGACTAGAACAGAATATGGCAAGGAAATAAAGTATCACACTGAGACTAGAACAGAATATGGCAAGGAAATAAAGTATGACACTGAGACTAGAACAGAATATGGCAAAGATATAAAGTATGACACTGAGACTAGAACAGAATATGGCAAAGAAATAAAGTATGACACAGACTAGAACAGAATATGGCAAGGAAATAGAGTACGACACTGAGACTAGAACAGAATATGGCAAGGAAATAGATATGGCATAAGCGGTAGATAAGCAGTACTTTCTTGACGATGTACAACCAAAGTCCTATGCCGGTAGACACCAATCACGCACCGGCACCATAGTGGGAGTAAGGTGTCTGGAAGAATAGTAACAGACATACAGTATCAATCATCACGCACAAACACCAGTACATTCTTTTTTGGTAAAAGAAAGACGCAGTTTGTAGGTGTCGTATTCTTTCATTTGGACCATTACCCCTTTCGATACTGACGGTACATATAAGTACCGCTCCAATTTTGCACATTTTAAGATGCAGAGCAACACGTGTGTCTGTGCAAACGCTGGTAGGGCAGTGCAAGCTACAGTTTGATCAGGACAATGCGGTGACCGTAAAACATCACAGAGCATCTTTTTTTTTAATTTGATGTTAAGTATGTTGAAAAGGTTCTGATATTTGCATCATGGTACTGAAAGGGTTAACAACGTTACTTTTAGAATCCTTACCGCTACTTTTCTTCGCTTGTTACTTTTTACCTTCTTAGTAACTTTTTCTTTATGTATTACTTGTTCTTTTCTTCGTTATATTTCCTTTTTTGACACATACATACATGCTCGTGCATACATATATATTCATGCACACACATACACACCTACACATCCGCTCAATTCTACCCTCATACTTGTAAGCTAATATACATGTAAACTTTTCTCAAATGTATGATTCGTAAATGTCAATTATAAAGCTTCTGTGTTTATTAAACTGGCAGAGTTGGTTCGTTTTAAACTGGGACTGAATTTCCGTGAACAGTCTAAGTTAATGCATTTTCATAGTTACTTAAATGAAGAAAACTCAGAAGTTTCGGTGATCTGACGGTTAAACATATTGTCAACGCCTACAAAATTGCGGAAGAAATTTGTAATCCAAGTTTCTGGACAGTACAGTTAACATCATGAACCTTCAAAGAACCTCCAATAAGCTGAGGTTTAGCTACAGCTCATATGATTCTTGAACTATTCAACCTAATAAAAACATATTTTGGCATCCCGTTCACTAAACCAGTGAGATCTTTTATCAAGCAATATTATCCTCATCACAATACAAGTCACTTCAGTTCACAACACCTAGCATCAGCGTTCGTGTGAAGACAAGACAGTAATTCAAATTTAATTAGAGACATCGGGTCCCAGTGGGTGTCATTTTATTGCAGTCTTCATAGTCAGGGGAATCCTTCGAATTTTGTTGTATAACATTACGGTCATGACTAACCGAGTCGTGCGAACTGCTCATCATTTCCAGCTGTGACCGGAGCTTGTATTGTGTGTGGGTCGCCGGTGCTACAGAGCAAGGCATCGATTGGCTACTGCAGTGGGGGTGTGTGGCAGCGCACCGTGTCATAACAGATGCAAGGAAGAAATAAATGCAGGCGAGAACAGCTTTTATCAAAAATTAGCACCGGTGAAAGGAGGAGGATATACAGAAACGATGTGGGTAAGCTTGAAATGTGGGTATTTTGGGGATAAGTAAATTGTAATAAGGAACCGTCGATAAAAGATCGTAGATCAGCAGCGAGAGCAAAATTAGTAACCTAATGAGGGGTTTTCACAAGGAGAGTAGGAAGACGTAAATAAATAAAGTACATTAGGTAGAATACGCCCACATCAAAACTCAATAAGTAACGAGAGTAAATTGAATAATTAAATATTATTTTGTTGACAGACGTAAGCCTACAAACGTGTATCTATCTATCCGACCTTTATTTCTGCATTCAAAGTAACGCAAAACCAACTCGTCGTGGCCTAAATCCTATTCCAGCACAGCACGTCAACACAATTGTAAAGAAATAAAGAGCGAGTTTTACGAGTGTCAACCTCCACCCACCGACGGTAATATGATAAAGCCACCACCTGTCCTATTGTACTTTATCTGAGCACAACTGTGAACGCTGCTCGTCATAAATCAGCATCAATGTCGATAAACAGAATCCATGCTCAATTTGACTGCATGTTCCTTCAATTGAAAACTGGCATGGCGTTGTTTAGAAGTAAATATTCGCACTCCAGATAAGTCATTTGACAAAAAACTGAATCAAATTTCAGGTCATTTTCAATATTTCGAATAAATTAAGGTCTCAAAACAGCAGCGCTTAGGAATGATGTGTTGTTGAATTGATGCACACATAATCAAAATCTCAGTCACCCGTGCGAGCGATAAAAAATCTTTTAGTCGATCTGTATGTAGCTCAATTTTCGTCACTAAAATTAAATTTATAAAAATGCTTTTATTGCCATTAATTTAGACGAATTTCAGGCCAATGATGATGCATATCGATTTGAAAAATTCTTATATTTTACGTTGTACATAAATCGTATATAATGGGTCAATCATTTAAGCTCAAAGTACCCAAATGTTACAGCCTCGAGCGGGAGATTCAATTTTTCGTGCTCATTTTGACAAAAAAAAACGTTTAATACGTCAAATAAGAACGAGTCACCGACACTAAGGTGAGAACAGACATGGTATTATTCATGCATACTTGACCTTAACGACGCAATTTTAGAGGTTCCAGTCGGTCACTGTACTGTAACACAGGCGTCAACACTCACACAGGCGTACAGTAATAACGCGCACACTCGAGTAGTGCGGTGTTGTAGAGGGGGAGGGAGAACTGAGAGAATTCGAGGGTACTGCGATGCTTCTCAGAATTAAGAATGAACCGCAAGAGGGGAAAGCTATTGGGGGTAGCAGAGAGGGGAGACTCTACTTGGCAACACCGTAGCTGCCCATGCACTACGTTCCACTGATGCTCTAACTCAATTTAGCAGCATTATTACGACATTCAGAAGCTTGCTGAGAAGTTGTGTCGAGATACAAAGTATGGATCTAGCGAAGGCGGTTCATAGACCGGCAAAGGACGGTTGGATGACTAAGAATGGCTGTCTCTAATAGCGCCTGCGCGTTCATCTGGCCAACAGAGGTCACTTCCGCTCTTCCGGATTCGTCATCACTTCCGGCTAGGCAACTGTGACCTCCAAAATGCAAACATCTTAAGCTTGAGATACACGACCATGTGCGTGCCCGCGAGTGTGTAGTCTTCACCTACCTTAGTTAGTTGATGAATGCATTACAACTTAGTAGTAATGATTTGAAGTCTTCCATGACATGAACATCTTATTTAATTTGTTACATTTGATATTAGGCCGTCGGTCTACACCTGCAGATTGTTAAACAAACCAATTCAGCCCGATAATAACTGGGTAATTTTCCCATTATGGCAGTTGGGTGAATAAATATCAAGCGAGAACATTGACACTGGAAGCGGTAGCAAGAAATAAACAAAACAATCATCTGAGTAAGCATTCAACTGTACGTAAGAAGAGCGTCATGGATCTCAACTGAAAAATTAGTTCAACAACACAAGCTAATTGCCTCAATTAGAAGCAGTAACATTCTAAAATTAGGAGACTGTGAGCAGGCACGAGATAACATTAAGAAGATAGAAGAAGGCAACACGAGATAACATTAGGAAGATAGAAGAAGGCAACACGAGATAACATTAGGAACATAGAAGAAGGCAACACAAGATAACAGGAAGATAGAAGAAGGCAACACAAGATATCAGGAAGATAGAAGAAGGCAACACGAGATAACATTAAGAAGATAGAAGAAGGCAACACGAGATAACATTAAGAAGAGTTATGAGGGACATGTAATGTATCCCGGATGAGGTGCCCACAGCAACATTTGTACAGGGTCAGGAAAAATGACCTGACACATTTGTAGGTTAAATGTGTCAGTTCATTCTGCCTGACCCTGTACTTGTGAAGCCCCCATCTCCCAAATCCCCTCATGACTACAAGCGCTACTCCAGACCTTCTCATGTAATCAATAAAGAGGCCACTCACCTGCTGTCTTCTTGTGCTTGTTTGCATTCTTTCAGTTGATGTTTCATTCTTTCAGTTGATGTTTGTGTGTGCGCAGGGAATTTTAGCGTGGCGTCCATCTCCATTCGTGAGAGGTGTGCTGTCAAGCAGGACTGTGCACCTGCTGTCACATGAATATTACGTTAAGAAGCTTCAAAAGGCGGTTGACAAGAATACGTGCCCGTTGTACCGGGTCTGGCAACTTAACACGTTGAGTGCGATTGTCTAGCCGGTGCAAATCTTTACTTTGTACACACAGTCACTAGAAAGCTTTGAAAAAATTACAGAACCTAACCTGAGCGACCCACCGGTGGGTCGTATCGCACTTAACGTGTTAACTTCCTTTTTTCAAGCCACTTTGCTTTGAAAAAAGAAGTTATGTTGCCATACCCTGTGCAATAATATTGGGTGGGTCATACAGATCATTTTATTGTATAACTCGAACAAGACTACGCACCCGTTCTACTATATAATAATACACAGTTTGTTGCTTGCTTGCTTGGTTGCTTGCTTAGTCAATTTCTCTGTCACGCTTTTAAGGATTTAGACAGTAGGAAATTCGGTAAGGTATACATGTATTGTAAGCATTGTATTGTGGATACCAAAGGCACATCTTTTAATGTGGAAACTCCTTCGCAACGCCCGCGTCCACTCGCAAATCAAACGAAAAATTCTCTAAAAACACGTGAACTTTCACGTGTGGGTCTACTAGTAATATATCATTGGGTAGAATTCGAACAAGAATACAAAAACACACTCTGATGTACTTTACAAATATCAAGTAAGTTGCGTGAACTGGAAGGTAGTGGCGGGGCGCAGAGACAAGTAATGGTGTGTCCTAGAGCGTGCCGACTAACTTACAGCTCTACCGTCTAGTTCTTCTTACAACTGTTACCTTGTTCGCCCTGCTTGCTCCTTTTCCTTGTTTTGCGAATGAAGTCTTGTGATGCCTAGCATGCTGTTCAATGAGTGCCTCTCTAACACATTTATTGGTCAGGTAAGAGAATGTTAAGGTAAGGGAAAGATGTTGTAAACACGATTTTGCTAGTGTTGCAATAGTGACATTCTTTTAATGTCGTAACATTTAAGAACATCAATTTACCTGAAATGACCTTCAATCTGCCTGTAACTTTATTGTAAAAATTATAGCAGTTCTGTTTAGACAGTAAGTCAAAACTTACAACCAATGAAAAATAAATGGAATAATAAAATAACGGCAGAGTTAACAAATCCTAGATCTGATGCTCTTCTAAAAATAAATACGAAATACAAGGAGAGAAGTCAGTAGCTAGGGTTGAAATTTTTTCTTTTATTCGGTATATGACAAAATTAAATTAAATACCCAATAACTACACAAACAACGCACTCGTCTAAATTCGTCCGTTGATTTTTCGTGTATGCATCACTGATATCGTTTATGTTATACATTCCCACTTCTATTTCCTTTGCCTGATAAATTAACACTCAAATGCATGCTATCGTAACTAATTCCCATTGATTTTTTATACATAATCATGAAGTTACACATGAAACATTCCTGCACTGCACCAACCGCACCCGAACAGAACAAATTGAAAAAGCAACAAATATAGTTCCAGGTGTTAAAATGTTCAAAATTTCAGAACGTTTTTACCCTGATTTTGTAGAGAAATTAACTGAGTTCAGAGAGACCTATAAAGATCGGTGGCCACAGGGGGGTGGAGGGTTAGCAACGGAGCCTATGTGACTCAATCGATTCCCCCCGACGACCACATCTTCTGGAGCAATGTTTGTATGTTGGTGTATGTTGTTATTGTGGTGTTTGTATGTTGGTGTATGTTGTTATTGTGGTGTTTGTATGTTGGTGTATGTTGTTATTGTGGTGTTTGTATGTTGGTGTATGTTGTTATTGTGGTGTTTGTATGTTGGTGTATGTTGTTATTGTGGTGTTTGTATGTTGGTGTATGTTGTTATTGTAGTGTATGTTATTCCAATCTGAAAAACTTGAAAAAGACTTACTGTCTCTTTTGACTAAATACTTCCCTTGTATGTCTTTCAAATTTGTTCGTGTATTTTTTATGTTTCATTGATTTCTAACATATATCGAGGAGTGAGACACCTGATACCCTTCATTTAGACAGGACAACCAAGCAAAACTATTTTCAATAGTAAAATTACAATATTCTTCACTCAAGCTTGCAAAAACTGACGTTATTTGCTGAATTCTTCATGTCACAAAACAACCATTAATAAATGATAGCACTGAAGCTGCCGTTCAAACGCTTCACCAGTTCACCGCTGCGTTGGGTAACATTTTCAGTAAATTATAACCGCTTGACTCTTCATGTGACGTCCTCTATTTAATCATTACTTAGCGAAGTCCTGTGTACTCCCAAAGAAAGTTAAATAAAAAGTGTTGTATCAGTTCGACTAATCACAGTAATCTCAAAATACGAGATCGTGAATTCTGACATATCACTGCCACCTTGGTAATAGAATTAGGAAACCTATTTGAGAGGCGAACTGCCCGAGGAGATCAAAGTCAGATTTCCATTATCGTAGGTATGCTGTATAGGAAACAAATTGAGGACCAAATATTACAGCATTTCAATAATTAAAAAGCAGAAGTGTGTAACGTGGTTCATTGAAATTTTAGCAAATTTGCATCGCTTCATGCAACGGAACACTTTGTTGAAAATAGCCTAACAAAACATTCGTATCACTTAGGAGGCCATCCTTTTCCTTCACGAATCAATGTCCGTTCGTCACTCTGAAGAACTGATCTGACAGGATGAGACTCTAAGCAATTTTACAAGCATCAGTCATATAATTCATGATATTAATGTATTCATAAACTTTGAACACGTGTTTGGACGTTGACCCATTAATAACTCAGTTCTAGAAATAACTGGAGAACTACTCTGTTAAATACCTTCTGATTCTTCTATGTCATGTTTATTTGGGGCTTCGAAAACTAATCCATGTAGCCCCAGGTCAAAAGGTAGGTTAAGTTTTTCCTTTGTTTACAATCTCTGTTAAATACCTCGTACTGGATATCTGTCTTAAACTCTAAAACGAGCAAAACACAGACTTTTAGGTTTAGAGTAGAGCCCAGGCGTGTGTTACTCATGAGACGCTTGACGGAACTTCTCTTAGATGAGTTGGTCTGGTCGCTTCCAAACCCAAAAATTTTTCCTGAATCACATCTACTACTCTGGTCAATTTGTGACGTGGTTGAAGTTACTGCAAACCTATTATGTTGTACGAGACAGTTCCCGTGGAAGTTCCACGGTTTAGAGTTATCAAATTGGAATTATTATAAAGATGAATGCATTAAAGATTTGCAACGATTTATTGTGTTTTAAATGAATATTTTTCATTAATATATACAGAACTTTCATTGTGCATCATATCTACCGATAACATGGCCCACATAGTACCCGTTGAATTGAAATTTCTTGATTGAGAAGTGATAAAATTCAGGATCTGTAAAGTAAAATACATTTTTCAGTTTTACCCTTAGTACCATCAGAATCTGAATATGTTTCATGAATGTATACAGAACTACCATTTTCGATTTTATCTACTGATAAAATGGCCGTGTAAGAGAAAAAAGCTAATGACGGAAAAAAATGGAGTATTTTATAGTGATCCAGGGCCTTTGGTATCCACAATACAATGCTTGTAAAACATGCATACCCGTTCTGATTTCAGTTCAATAATTTTTCTTTAGTAATAGATAGGAAGTAATGGGACGGACACACACAAATACAGAGAGACGGAAACACACTGTCGATTATATATGTAGACTAGTAGACCCACACGTGAAAATTGACGTGTTTTTTACTGATTTTTTTCTTTTGATTTGCCAGTGAAAGCAGGCTTTGCGAAGGAGTTTCCACATTAAAAGATGTGCCTTTGCTATCTACAATATAATGCTTACAATGCATGTACGTATACCTTACCAAATTTCCTCCTATCTTAATCCTTAAGAGCGTGACAGAGAAACGGTCCAAACAAGCAAGCAACAAACTGTATTATTATATAATGGAATTATACATCAACCGAACTATACTTGATCTCAAGTAAAGTTGTGTAATGTTGCCTGAATGCAGATATAGATACTCAATTGGATTTGAAGAAAAATAAATAAAAAATCTACTTATAACCTGTTTGCTTTTCTTAGAGAACGCCAGGGAAAATAACTAGACTTACAACGTCCTGGAAACACAATGAATACAAAAATCGGGTATTCCATTTCTTTCACTAAATTGTGGCATTAACCCGTGCGTGGTCACATTAATATACACATAGTGTACTTCCCGTGATTACGAAAAATAAATAAAAATGTTTTATTCCCAAAAACAAAACAAAAATAAGAAACAAGGAACCTAAGAAACTCTGACTAGTTTGTGATGCACTAGACGTATCATTCTTCTTCCTACCAGAATGACGAGAACCAAGCTGAAGAAGTAAATAATTTCTCGTCAATTGACGTGGAAACCACGAACGGCTTAAAGTCGTTGGCGTTGAGGCTGGTGCGGAAAGCACCTCAGCCTCTGCGTGTTGCCTCAGAAAATACAATTCAGAATGGACGGTGATCACGTCATGCATGTAAGATAGTGAGAATCTTGTAGCTCTACACCACCATTCCTGCAGGTATGTGATTCTTTCAGTTGTGTAAACTAAATTCAAATGCAGAACGAAGTTATTGGCCGAAAATTGTTTAACAATATACACGATTAAAATTAGCTGCATAAGAGTAAACGAGTAATCAGAGCATATTTATTTTTATTTTGCAGTACCAGTGTATTATTTTAAACTTTCTGAAGTGTACAAAATAATAATAATCATAATTTGAAAGTGTAGAAAACTTATAGGCAAATAATTTGTTAATATGGTATAAATAACATCTATCCTGAAATGCCTTCAGCACTCTGTAATTCTATTTTCAAAAGTGAAATATCGATTTTTATTTCGATTACGTAAGCTTTAATTATATTTTTATCGAGTTCTAACTTATAATCCACAAGACAAAATTTAAATATTAAGAAATATTTGACACCACAGAAAGTAATGCTCTTCATAGGAGTAAAAGTCACACGCTAAATGGACAAGGCTCACGGTCGCCATGGTAACAATCAGAACATTGCTTTCTTAATATGAAATGTATATATATACACATAATTACCATTCGTTACTGATACTTCATAGTATGGCACCCACGTGAACGAACTGTACAGAACACGTAAAATTACATGTGATAACAGCCTATGAGAATAACAAGCTGTACAGGGTGTTCAATAATTTTCGTTATAACTTTTTTACCTACATTAATCAATTAATTCAAATTATACAAATCAAACTGAACTAAACATATTATTATACCATTAATATTTTCGACTATCTATAATTTATTCAATATGCTTTCCATCAGCGTCGATAACCTGATGCAAACGTTTAGCTAATGCGTGGCATGAGTCACGAATGATTGTTTGGGGGATTTTTGCCCATTCCTCCTCAGCTCCTCAGCTTCTCACTGGTGGATTTTACCTATTTTGATGCTCGAGCTGTACGATGGGGAGCGTCTTATGAGTGACATACGCCTGGGCTCTACTCAAAACCTAAAACTCTGTCTTTTGCTTGTTTTAGAGTTTGAGGCAGATATCCAGTACGAGGTATTTAACAGAGATTGTAAACAAAGGAAAAACTCAACCTACCTTCTGACCTAGGGCTACATGGATTAGTTTTCGAAGCCCTAAATAAACATGACATAGAAGAATCAGAAGGTATTTAACAGAGTAGTTCTCCAGTTATTTCTAGAACTGAGTTATTAATAGGTCAACGTCCAAACACGCGTTCAAAGTTAATGAATACATGAATATCATGAATTATATGAATGATGCATGTAAAATGGCTTAGAGTCTCATCCTGTCAGATCAGTTCTTCAGAGTGACGAACAGACATTGATTCGTGAAGGAAAAGGATGGCCTCCTAAGTGATAAGAAGGTTTTGTGAGGCTATTTTCAACAAAGTGTTCCGTTGCATGAAGCGATGCAAATTTGCTCAAATTTCAATGCCCCACGTAACACATTTCTGTGTTTTAATTATTGAAATGTTGTAATATTTGGTCCTCAATTTGTTTCCTCCACAGCATACCTACGATAATGGAAATCTGACTTTGATCTCCTCGGGCAGTTCGCCTCTCAAATAGGTTTCCTAATTCTATTATCAAGGTGGCAGTGATATGTCAGAATTCACGACATCGTATTTTGAGATTACTGTGATTAGTCGAATTGATACAACACTTTTTATTTAAATTTCTTTGGGAGTACACAGGACTTCGCTAAGTGATGATTAAATAGAGGACGTCACATGAAGAGTCAAGCGGTTATAATTTACTGAAAATGTTACCCAACGCAGCGGTGAACTGGTGAAGCGTTTGAACGGCAGCTTCAGTGCTATCATTTATTAATGGTTGTTTTGTGACATGAAGAATTCAGCAAATAATGTAAGTTTTT
>VCRD01005256.1:13154-29709 GCA_006783055.1 Trinorchestia longiramus
CAAGAACTAACAGCTAAAGAGTGCGGGACAACAGCAATGTCAGCAACAACTGTAAGACCAATAACAACTTTAGGACCAGAAATAACCGTAAGACTAAAAACACCTGTACGAGCCGAAACAATTGTAAGACCAGAAACAACAGTTATATCATCTTTAATTGCAATAAAAGTAAATGTAAAAGCTAAAGCAACTACAAGACCAGCAACAACTGGCAGACCAACAATAACTAAGACCAGGAATAACTGCAAAACTAGCAACAACTGTAAGCCCAGCAGCAACAGTAACACCATCTTCAATTGCAACAACAGCAATTGCAACAACTGCAACAGCTGCAGCAACTGCAACAACAGCAACTGCAGCAACTGCAAGACCGACAGAAGCAGCAGCGGCAGAGGGCACCCGCTGGTGACGGACAATTAACTCTCCTGTCACTGAGAAATTTTTTGCATACGTAAGCTTTTTTTTGGACGAGCGGTGTTGACTTTTAAAGTGTGTTGAAGGGACTTGGTCAGTGAGACTGAATAGAGGGAAATCGATTCTACAGTTGCACGGAGGAAAATTGTCATTGATTTATTTAGTGACAAATGACCTTTGTGCTAGCTGTATTGAAGAATGTAAGCCAGCATTTCATTGAATGCATCAATGAAAATTTTACGCACAAAATACCTATTCAAATTACTGTAAATACATTTCCCATTAAATGTTAATGAAAACTGCTTGAGGATAAAATTCAAATATGTTGTTACAGTTGTCATAAATATCTGCAGCAACGTAAAAATTCATCAGCTGCTCTGGAAACTTTTTCTACGGGAAACAGATAATTCGAAAAATCTCACTGAAGACTATTAGAGATTAATATTTCCCACAAATTTACTATAATCATGAAACTGATTCCAGTTTTACATAGTAGTCATCAAATTAGATCTTTCAATTAGTCAGTATGTGATTGCTTCTACATGAAAATTTTGACTGAATAATTAGCAAGTAGAAAAAAGTGATCACCAGAACAGTGAAATGTCAACAACGCTTGAATATTTTCGGTAGAACTTCGGAACTCATGGCAAGTTAGTGCCGTCAAAACGACTATGTCATTTCGGGTAGCCAGGGTGCCAGCTTTCGCAGAAAATTTGGTGCGCGAGCAAAGATGTGGGATGCAGGGGCTCTAGGAGGACCCAAATATTCTCTGCAAATGAGAATTTCCCAGTGCCAGAAAAGCCCGCACTTCCGAGCCTGATGAGCTCACACTTCTAAAAGAAAAAGAAGCCACCGTCGGTGGTGTAAACGAATTTTCTCTTGGACAGCTTGAAATTTTGTTGAAATTTGAAATTCTCGGGAAACCCGCTAGTGGAGTCACTCAAGTGAAAATGGACAAAGCTTTGACCTACACGTACGGCTTCAGAACTGCGTGCTCAAATGCCAAGCATCGAGTCGTCTCCCCTCAATTCTTTCTGAAAAACGACAAATTTTTCAGACCCCTTTTTCGTACACTGGAGAACAAAGTCAAATTTTTCAAGCCCATTTTTCTTATTATTAACAAAGCCTTACATAACCTAAACCCAAAAATTTGCCTTGGAAAATAGAAATGAAAAATTCCTTACTAAATAACTTTCTTAGAGCTGAACAAAATATGAAACATTCTTTTAAAATGATGCATTCTACTTATGAATGTAACACATATAGAGTAAAGATTTAATCTCTATAAGCACACTAATGATAAATTAACACAAGAAAATTTGTTAATAGCAACGACCACTGCTCGTATTTATTACATAGTTTTTTAGGATAGATGTTCTAATAAATAAATGACCATCACCTCTGTATGTACGCAGTAGTCCTCTCTAGAACAAGAATGTTTTCCTTTACGAAGAATAATATCAAAAGAAAATCCCTTTCCAAAAAGGTAAACAAGATTTGGAAAGTATGTACGAAAGTATGTTTTGCTGCATCACCAGCTTGGTCGACTGGTGAGCGAATCTGCTGGCGAGCGGAAAGACCCGGGTTCGAATCCCGCTGCCGACATGGTTGACGCGGCTAGAAATACGGCATGGGACTTGGGTAAAATAACCGAATAATTATCGAAGTAATTATCCGACCCAAAAATGGGCCAAAAGGTTCGTTCCTATAGCCTCATTCTATTCTATTCTATTCTACAGCGAGTGAAGTTATTCGCAAACAAGCATTCTGACTAACAGAACCATTTCCATGTTAACCTGAGGATTCGTTCAAACTCAAGAGGACAGTTACTTCCTCTGACTTGAAATTATGGTTGAATTTTGTAAAGTGGCGAAACGTGCTGTTTTTTATTTGTTTTTACCGTAACTTTTCATAGAACTTGTAATTATTATCGTTGAGGGCCCAAAGCTCAAAAATCAGGTAAATGCACGATGTTTTCTAACTACTTGCTGAAGATATATTAAAAAATGATCAAGATTTTTTAAAAAATAGGAGCGACATCGAAATAATAAACGCTTAGACGTTCAACAAAGCAGTTTCTACAATCAGTACACGGACAGAAGGCTGAGAATTTCATTCCAAAAAGACGCTGCTTATCTTACCAAGAGACCATAAAGCAACTTTTACACAAGCTTTTGGACGGTGGATGAGGAATGTACGGCTTGATTCATGCAAATGCCGCTGATGAGCCTCAGTCAGATTGACAGGTCGTTGATTTTTTTAGTTCGTTTGAGTGAGGAACTTGCAGAGGTACACTACGAGACTCGTTTATGTTCACTGAAGGACCTACCACGGGACGAACAAATGCTTACTCTGACACTTGGCGTTTGTATTTTTTCCGTATCAATGTTATTTCTATCAACAATTGTGCTGTATCTATTTATTTTACACTGGTGGCCAAGCTGGACATCAAGCCAGTGATTTCAACACTCAGAGTTGAAAATGACGAAAATCATTATTCCTAGTTTTAAAAATGTGCATAGTAATAATTGAGCATTTTTTTTTACCAAGTATTAAGTTCAATATCTAACAATTCGTTCTGTAACAATTGATTTTAATCGACCACTCTCCTTGTACTTAACTTGGAGAAGGCACTAGAGTATCATTAGCGGAAAAATACTGTTAATATAAGCGCTTGTACACCGTGTCAAACTCGCAATTTACTTTTATTAAAACAACATTATTGAATTCACACTGATGCGCGTGTTTTTGAATGAGTGATACTTCCGGGTAGAAATCCAGTGTACGACTAAGGTGTTAACTACGAAGCGAATGTATTTCGCTGTGATACACCCCCTCACTTAAATCACCAGCTTGGTCGACTGGTGAGCGAATCTGCTGGCGAGCGGAAAGACCCGGGTTCGAATCCCGCTGCCGACATGGTTGACGCGGCTAGAAATACGGCATGGGACTTGGGTAAAATAACCGAATAATTATCGAAGTAATTATCCGACCCAAGAATGGGCCAGAAGGTTCGTTCCTATAGCCTCATTCTATTCTATTCTATTCACTCTCACTAACACCATGTGTTTCTCACTGAGCAGGAGTTTTGGCTCTCAAGATGCGGAACTTCGAGGTACCTCTTCATGTGGTACGTGGTGAGACAACAGAACTCAAGTGCCAGTTTGATCTGGAGGGAGAGAGGCTGTACTCCGTCAAGTGGTACAAGGGAGGACGAGAGTTCTTTCGTTATGTGCCCAACGAGAGACCGACGAAACTCAGATACGATGTCCAAGGAGTCTGGGTAGATGTGAGTACAATTATTATGTTTAAATCTTTCCATGTAATTCATGATCTCTCCAGGTTGATATTCGTTTTGTTTCGCTCTTTAATTACGTTGTAAAAATTTAAATCTATACTAAGGTTAGTGGAGGTACAAAATTAAGGCATCGAACAGATTATAACGTGTCTCTAATTTCGTATATCGGATGCTACGTTTCGTGAACACCTGCAAGTAAAAGCAATGAAAATATATGGCAAGCGAAAAAAATGAACAAAAAGAATCAGAATCAAATAAACGCAGTTTTTGTGACAACTTGATCATTATGCAGCCACATGTCTCTCCTCATGAGAAAAAAGAAAAATCAAAAAAGTAGCCAGCCTCTACTTTAACTTAACCCCAAGATGATAATCAGAAATTATCGGCTGCGTCTATTTAATTCAAATGATTTTTGCGTAGGACCTTTTAATAATTATTGAAATCTACTGCACAAAATTTACGAGTTTTTATGTACGAAATACGTAGCTAAAGTAATAGAGAGTAAAATGAAGACACGAAACAAAAACGTACAAACTTTCTACAAGAGATAAAAACTTCTGCAACAGACAATCAATACCAGTAGTATAATGAAGAAGTGTAATTAATTGAGCACAACTGTATATACAATGTTTAACCCATTGCAATACAATACTCAATACTACCACCATTACTATTACTGACCTGGCTGAGCGAGGTGTTCACACTCAGTAAATGTTCCGCCAAAATGACATTTCTGAATAAGAATAAATCCGTTAAATAAGCTCTACATCACCATTTCCATCACCCATGAATTTCTTAGAACAGAAGTCTAACTTACAAAGAGCGCAGGAGTGTTCGGATAGCGTATTAATTCTTCAATTCGGACAAACTGCGATCATCTCCCTCGTACTAGCAAACAGCCTGAGAGTCTCACATTCTCATTGAATTCCTTTCTCTTTCTTAGTGCGCCGAGTAAACGAAAGGAGCTATGTGTGCCAAAACTGGTTACTCGTAAACGAGATTTTAAAACTTTTTATTCATTTTTCACCGCCAAATAATCTATTGAGTAACAAATGTTGTTCATTCATGTGAGTACTGACTGACTAAGAAATATAAGTGATGTATGGTAAAGTGACTGCAACGCCTGAAATGAAGCAGTAGTTTGTCTAGCAATGTGCTTCCACCCATGCGACAAAGTGCGAGCTGCCAGATGTAAATCGATGTAAGTACATAGTAGCAAAATTTATTGTTGTCCTCTCATGCCAAATTCTGTCAGTATACGGAAAAATCATCCTCATACATCAAGCAATGAGTTAAGATAACTGCTAGTATGAGACCAGTAGGTGATAGAATTCTTGTAATCTCATAAAATGCACCACTCTGCATTTGAGAGCGAATTACGTCCACACAATCGAAGAATAGATTACTTTGCTTGGAAATAACATGAAGTAGAGATAATTAAAAAAAAATAAAAGCTGTGATCCAAACATCGTGCCTAAACGTTTATCAGACAAGAATATTTCACTTTTAAAACTGGAGCATAATATTCAATCATTACACTATAATTACTTGTGGAGATTTCTGTGAGACTGCAACTGATGAACAAACAAATCTCTGCACATCAGCAGCCATAGTATAATAGCCTCAAAATTCCAAAAAAGTGGCAAAAATTTATTCGCTTTTGTACTCTGATGAAATTCTAAATCAAGCGTTCACTATTAAATCAGAAGTTTCATTTCTAATTATCACACTTAAGATAGCTACACATCAACAACTTCTCAACTGAAATCCTTTTCAAACACGAGCCTGAACAGGACAACTTTTCCGCCGCTTAATAACTTGATGGCAACGAAGACCAGTCGTGTAGGAAACTGTGGCCTTTTATGTAGATTACCGATGAAGGCAGCACTGTTAAACAAGGGTGTTTATTGCACTATAATAATTTTCAATAATCAGCAAAAACACAAGTTTTTACTTATTCTTCACTTCCTTATCTGAACATTTCGCTGTGGATTTTGTCCGATACTCAAAAATATAATAGACGTTTATTTGTACTGTACTGAGGACAGATACAACAACATTTAATAAGAGTAGTACCACTGTACAGCCTTTATAAGAAATAGACCTATCACACTAAGGGCATGAAATTTAAATGTAACAACACTGATGAACGTTTAAAATTGAAGGAAATTTATTCATGCAAAAGGATACAAAATAAAGGTGGACCACTAATGAATATCAGATTCGTAAAAGAGCTATTATTGTGACAGTATCTCTACGATATTCTGTTAAAAGAAATTCACGGAAGGAAACGTGAAGAAGCATAGAAACAATGCAAAATGAGCAGGTCTTACAAACAATTGATTCGAGGTGTAAAAGTTTTACGAGTGACGAGACCAGGCTGTCGGAGCGGGATAACAGCAAGCAAACTCGTGTACAGTGCACGGGGAAGAAGGCTTCAGGATCGATTGCTGGGATGAACGCATCATGGCAAAACTTGTGCGTGCAAACCTTGCGAATGAGAACAATGAGCTGCAATGGATATGTAACCACAGCGAAAGAGGTAGAAGGAATTCAAAAAATTTACTTGAAATGCAGAATAAAAATTATATTTTCCCTCCTGATAGTTTATATTTAAAAGACGTAATTAGTAATTTTGACAAGTACTGCTAACAATCATTCAAAAATAAATTTTATGTCTCGGTGGCTGATTCATTTTTGAGTGAATGTTCAACTTTGAAACGCCGATTTAGGCATCATCCTTAATGATTGCTCTTATATGATCTAACATTATCAAATTAAAATACTTTCCTCAAGAAAAAGCTCGCTTGGAGCAGCGCATTTCTTCTTCGTCCCTACGCCAATATTCCACCAATTATTATGTTCTGCAAAAGAACTATTGAAAAGGACAGTCTCTGATCATCTTCTACTTTTTAGATCTGGTTTTTAGCATCATTGAAAAGTTGTCTCTCTATTTATTTAGATTGTAAACAAGACGAACAAACACAAGGAAGTTATAGATTCAACATTTTGTTGTTAGTAGTTTGTAAGAAACTATCTAGTCTCAGTCTTCCCGTATAGTGAAACAAAAATGAACAGTATTTTTTAAACAAATCAAAGTTTCTTCAATTTTTCCTCGTGCGTTGCATACACACATTATGAGATGTCGATGAAATGAAATATATATTCATAATATCAACCAACAATTCATTAAATTATTCCTCTGCGTAGGAAGAAACAAAATCAAAGCAACGCGCACGTGAAACACGCAAGAAATAAAAGGAGGCAAGTCTAACAGAATATTAAACCAAGAGCTGCTCTGAACACACTGAGAGCATCAATCAAGCAAATTATACATTATATGTGACTTAAAATAACAATTTGCAGACATCTAAAACCTCGGCTCTTATTACAGGATATACCGTATGACAAGGACAGTATGCTGACGTTTTGATATTAAGATGTCTGACGGAACTCGTGTATTATTTGCTAGCATCAAATCTAACTACAAATACACGGCGGTAGTTCTGCATTTAAAAAATGACTAAAGTGACCGAAATGAAACTATGTCTCATGTATTCAAATTTTATCGCGAGGCAATTTAAAATCGACGATTCATGTTCATGGATGTCTTGTGCTGCATCGTGAACTAACAATGAAATTGAACGAGTACAACCTTAAAGATAATTTCTAGCAAGCAAATGTGCTCTATATAAAAATATAAAACGATAGATAACTTTTTTCATTCGATAAAATTAAACCAGTGGATATCAATGTGAACCGCCATACAAGTATATTTATACTGCACTATTTTCCAAAATAATGAAACATCTATATAGCACACTGTCTAAAAAAATAGTCCGTGATGCTAACAGATAATTTTTCGAGCCAAAACAATTTGGTAGAATTTATGGAAGGATTGCTGATAAAGACTCATGAACAAGTTGGAGAAGCTAATACAGCTTTCTCCTCGAGTTAATCAATAAGTTATTTGTCAGTTTTATTTCTGAGAACCAAGCCTATCACGCAACCGTCATCGACTCCAGTGGATCAGAGTTAATGAATTCCTAATAAGCAGTTCGGGACGCTGTCCAGCTCCTGGTTTCTAGCCTTATTTTAGCAGAGATGAGTATTCTAAGCAGTTTGATATGTACATTTGAACTACGACGAAGGTGATATCCAAGTAACAAAAATATAATATTCATATCATTCAAAAACGGAAATAATTAAATTTATTCTTCACGATGTTACTTTCTGAACCATCGTTTTTATATTCTCTATGAATTATATCGGTTTTACCCTTTATGCTACGAAACTGAGGTAGATTTTTAAATCGTTGCAATCTTTAATACTGGAAAATTTATTTTGGTAAGACAATCGATAATTAAATTATTTCGCACATCTGTCCGAACCAATTTCCATGATCGCACGTCATGTAAACACGTGTCCAAGCATTGAAATTATTATTATCATTAGAATAATTAATTTGAACTTTATGTACAATTAACTCTGACAATAACCTGCCTCCAGTGCACACAATCCTAGAAACGTTGCGATTTATCAGAGTGAAGAAATTTCTGGTATAGTTTTTCGTTTAAATTACTTTTATCTGGTATCAGTGGCAAAACCAATGAAATAACCTCTGCAAAATATCTTTCTTTGTTGACCAATGTATTGTTTTATTATTCTGAAAGATGAATATGAGGAATAGATCCAACTTTCTAACACCGAACGACTTTTCCTTACTTCATTCAGACAGAAACACCACTTTCAACTTTTTGGGGTTTTTCCCGTCGAGCCCCACGATTTTGGAGTTTTCTGCATATGTTCGATCTCTGTACCTGTTTAGTAGCCTAGCTATTATTGAAACTATTATTTTTATATATTTATTGCATTTCTACAACGTTTTCATAGTTTTATTCTCCATCATACATGAGCTTTTCGGCCGTATGGCTGTACCTTTGTCAGTTCCCTCATACAGTTATCTCAGTCTGCAAAGTAGTCAAGCAGTCTTTATATGCCTATTTATTATTCGTTAGTCTGTTTGATTATCATGCTTTTAGGACCTCTCTCATTTGTTAAAAGTATCAATTGCTATCGACAAGAAGTCATTTTCAATATTACATTTTCCTTCTCTCATTTCGGTTGAATGAGGGTCTAAACCCAGTTTCAGAAAAATTAACTGAGGGCTGTAAAATGTAGCCATACACTTAGCTTACCTTTACATGCATTGTTATGGCAATTATGGAAGCATATCCAACTTTGACTAATGGGAATTTCGAGACCACTAAAAAATCATAGCCTGCTACGTCTTGTTGGAAGTGCGACGGTAATTCAATTTAGCCTCAGCAGTTTCATTATTTATTTTGGATATGCGAACTGCAACTTTTCAAATTTAACAGTTTGTATAGTTTACTTTCGTTCTTACATGCGTACGTACTTCAAGATGATTAAAATATCTTGGAATATTTCACTCACACGCGGTTACGACCGTGGGGTATTTGGCCAACGTAATTAAATAAGAGTTACCACCAGTTTCTGCAGTGCAAGTTAAGTAAAACCACCACTATTATTTGAGCAACAAGTTACTTGCGCTATAACAGCATGTAAATAACTTCATTTCAATCCATATATTAGGTTATTATACTTTGCAACACTCAGTTTCATAACACTTATTGCAGAGGCCCAATAGAACCTCTTATGGAACATATATTAGACTTATGAATATACCAACATGCTTATTAAATATAACGATAAACAAGTTACGCATCGCAAATTTGTGAGTAGCGAAGTAACGTATGATTGGGGTGGTGATGGTGTGTATACCCCCTCCGCCACTGTTGATATCTCTTCCACAACGCACCCAAAGTGTGTCCTTAGGTGCCCAACACAGAGTCAACATCACTGCTCATACGTCATCATATATATCTGAAAAAATCATTTGTACTTTATTTAATTTTCGGCAAGCAGTCAATGGATCATACCAGCAATTTCCTACACACGTGTTGACGATGCAGTTCATGTTGTATATTTGTTCAAATTCTAATCTCTAAACTACTCAAACTGCAAGTGTATGAGAACAAGAGAATGCAGTAAGCAATCAGTCAGCTCAGTTTTATGGCTTTACAAAAACACACTCGCAGTTGTGTATCAAGCGCGCAAATTATTTTGTTTAATGTTTCTACGAACAGAGAGTGGGTCATATTGACCGCGAGGCAATGTATTATTTAAAAACAATTTCAGTTGTAGAAATATTTTATGATACAATAATGTCAAACGTTAGTGTCGTCTAACAACTTGTAAAGGAACTTACAATTACTGCCGAGAGGAATACAAATTTTCCAAAGTCAATTTTCCTAAAATTCTTAAAAAAAATTTACTTGAATACAGTTATTATAGTGAAATTTATCGCCCCAGAGCAGAGAGAAAATTTAACAGATGTGGTTTTCCAACGAATGTTTAATAGCTATCATTTGAGAGACAAATACTCGCGACTCTGTGACCAAGTGCAAGATAGCAAAGTATAATTACAGTCAAATTAACTACACTTTGTAGCAAACGCATTCCCTCCAAGTGCTTATTCATGATGTTCCTGCCAACTGGTCTTGGAATAATAAACTTGTTCTTTGTTTCACCGAAGCCAAAGCGTTAGGAAAACAAAGAGACGCTTAGAAATGCAAGAAAATTATGAAATGTGTCACCTCATGACCAGCAATAACTCGCATGAATAATTACGACTGAGATAACATTTGAGGCTTGAGAACAATCCGTCGGAGAAAGTTTATCAAAGCAGAAATTATCACTAAGGGTCAAACCTCCGTAGAAGACGCAAGTTTTGGCTTCAGAGAACATCGCTAAATTAAAGCAGTGCGTTCTCAAAACGTAGCACACGTTAGGATAGCGCGCAAAGAGAAGAGTTTGGAGAGGCTTTAAAACTTTGAGGTCAATCAGAGCCAGAAGACAGTTCAGAGATCCGTTATGGGTGTCTCAGGCTGCCCGTAGGCATTAAAACCTTCGAAATGAACCGAAGGAGCTTGAGGAAAACTCCGCTGCTCCCTTTGGCTTGGCAAGCAATGAAAGAAGCTAAAAATAAGTAAACCAACGGACTTGTAAAGTGTGAAAAGACGCCAAGTAGCTTTTACGCGTTTAAAACTCAGACATTACTTTCAAGTTGTAGTGAGATGCTTGAATTTTGTGAGTTAGGTTGAATAACATGATGAACGTCCCGTATTCTCAACAACTCTCACACTTTTTGTTTTCAAAAAGTGATATAGTTATTGATACACTTAGATATGTATTAAAGCGAGGCATTACTGCTACATTTAGCAACATAAATCCTTTACAAATAACAAAAGGAAAAGAAACGGGATACTTGTAAGATAACACATTTACGACACAGAGTAACCTTAAAAATGAGCTACAAAATGCTGCTTCCAAGTCGGCCAACAATCAGAAGGGCACGTTAGAGACACAAGAGAGTAAAGCAATTAGCAGAGACCCATTCATTAGTTCTACAATGATCTTCACTATCCCCTGCGCTCGGAACTTGTAATCGTGCCAGAAGCCAGGGAAGAGCGACATGACAATACAGTTAACGTTAACATTCCAAATACAGACACGAGAGCTCGAAGAACATGTAATCTTCTAATACTAGTGTGTATGCCCGTTAAAAATAATGGGTTTTAATATCATGCATTTGAAGGAAGAACTTAAATCAACAGATTCTCAGACCTAATCAGAAAGTCTACGGATTTAACTCCAGCGATTAGGAATCTATATACCTGAAAGTCTACGGATTAAACTACTAGTATTTAAGGGAGATTCCCATTGTAATAACATAAAAAAATAACGCACAAAAAATATAGAAATTTATTTATGTAAGGGGACACCTAGCATTTTATTATATAGTGTTGATAACGTTCGCCTTGGTTTACAAGACAAACAAGAACTAGGCCTGCTGTTTGAATGATAATTTTAGTTGTTACCAAGGACTACTATAACCTTCTTATAGTATATACTTATAGTAGTCCTTGGTTGTTACATTTAATAGTTGCTTCTTTGTTATCTATTTGGGATGAATGACTGGAGCAATAATTAGAAATTATTATCTCTCATGTAGTATTCATAATTCTTTGCACATTGATTTTCGAATCCATGTTCAAAACGTGACATGATAATTAACCTGTAACATGAGGATAATAATTAGTAAAAACTACATTAATTTTTTTTAATATTTCATGCACTTCCACAAAATATATCCGTTTTGTTCTGTTATCAGAAACTGCTGCTCAAGCAGAAATTCACACATAAGAACAGCTACAATTATTACTTCGGTCAAAAAGCAACAAAAGAAGGAAACGCATCCTCATGTCGGCTATTGAGAGGAAATGCCCTTGTACGACGCCACTCTTATGAGTTTTGTCCCATAATGAGAAACTCTAGAAATTGGCCAATTTGACGGAGGTTACATAAAGGCGATGGCCTTTGGTAGATTAATTGGAGACCGGAGCCAGAGCTTTAAGGGTTTCCCTCCACAAGGTAACTTATGGAAGCCTGGCTTGAGCAAAGGAAGGAGCGTCTCAGGTATTCCCACCAAAGTGAACGAGGCCGCAGCCTTCAAAAGCTGCACGCCGATGCCGTCAAAAGCAGTTCTCAACTGGCAGGTTGCGCGCAAGTTGAGACCTGAGCAGCCTGACACGTTACAGTTGCAGGGCGTCATCCTGTGTCCCTCTATGCTGGGGATCTCGGGGACTCACCACACGTCGAGCCAAGGGGTTGGGAGCAACGATGCATAAGTGGGATGAAGGTATGAAAAGAAAAATAGAAGACGAAAGTTTGAAAGCATTCCCAAAAGAATGGTGGACGAGATGAAGTTTGATCGCAGCATGAAAGGTGGATTGGGACGTGAAAGGTTGGGGCATCGAAGCACATAAAGAGTAATAGATGGTAAGGTTGTAGGAATAGAAGGATAAAAGAATGATGGGTTATTGCAAGTGTGGATTGTAAAAGGAAAATTTTTTATTTTGATACAATAAAATGAGGAACAATAGTAAAAAGTTTAAAATCAGATTTACTGTAGGAAAAAGAAGTCATAAGAAAAACTCATGTATACTATGGGCAACTGCTAAAACTAGAGAAATAGGAAGAATTTAGATGCAGAATGACGTGAGTTGGTTAAATGATAATTATGAGGAACCAGGAAAGTAGGAATAATTCAAGATTCAAGTCAGAAGACGAAAAGGAAAAGAAGTTAACCCCATATTAAGATACATCGCACAGGAAAGGGTTGACGCTTCTATTATACATACATTGCGTTTCTATTTCCCGTATTTCTGAATGTTTTCCGTGAACTTGTTTGAAGTTTACGCTATTCTCATTGTACGTACAAAAAGTGGTTCATTTTAAGCGAGCATCAGAGTGAAATAATCTTAAATTGTAGACAAATTAGCTCAAACTCATATACTCGTAAGAAGTCAGACATATTCACTAATTATTTTCTTACGAGAATAAAATAAGTGCAAAAGATTAGGCTCACCCAATTTCTGATTATATTCGCTGCAGACTCCTACAATAATTGCTACTTCTACTTTTTATAGCTAGCAACACTCGCCACTGAACAATGGGACGTTCACAAGTGAACGATGAGAAAGAGAGGGATATCAGTCTATCCTAAGCACGGCAGAAGCTACGAGTAATTCTACCTTCCACAACAGTAATTCTAGCAATTTAAGGAGGTATACCTCGAAGAATTTACTTCCATTCGAGAATGAATTGAAAGTACACGACAATGCAATGCATCGCTCATCTCCAACGAAGCCTCTGGATGGGCTGATAGAAAAAATTACTAACTACTATATCTAAATAATTATAATAATTCGACATCCTGGTTCGAGAGGACTTCCAAGATGGCTAACATTGTTGATCGAATCAAAGTTGAAGCTCCAAAAATAATGAGAGTAGAAATAACTTGTTTTTATCAACACAATAGTAAACATCTTTCTTTCAAAGTGAATTTAAGAACACAACACGAAGAAAATGTAGGAATATCTAACAAGAACCTCATAACCTAAGAAAGCTAGTGTTATCAATAATGATTAGACTCAATTACAGCAACTGATATGATGTGTATTTAAACATTTTCCCTCATCAGGGAAGTGGTCGCTGATAATAAATTTGGATCAGAAAGAACGCCATCCGTTCCTATCCTCCTAACCGTTTTGTATCACACGCTACAACTGACGAAAGACCACTGCATGATGGTTTCATATCATACACTACAACAGATAAAAGAACACTGATTGACCCCTCTTTCTTTGATGAAGTTGACAAAAATCTTTTAACTAAACCTATCTTGTATTTTCGGCAATGATTGTACTAGTGAAATTTGGTCACAGTTTATTAACAATGAAAATTAAACATGAATTTCCAAAAATTCGTTCAAAAAATGAAGTTATTCAGAAATGTTTAAGTTACGAATAACATTAAGAGTAGAAGACAATACTACGCAGTTCAGTTTGCAGAATGATGCGGATTGCGGTCACTAAGGAATTAAATTACGACCGTGCTGGAAAAATAATAAGCACAGACCCATACGAAAATACTTCGATTTGAAAATACATTAGGAAATGAAAAAGAATGACAGTGTTGGCTTAGAGACAGCGCTGGCATCTGAAGTTAACAACTTATGTTCGTGATCACCTTTAACACATTGGCTGTACTGGCACGCGAAGAAAGGAACTAATGTTTGTGGTAACCTCTAGCACAGGAGCTCCCAACCATTCTCTGATCTTGTACCCCTTCAATACTTCAACAGATGAGCATGTGCCCTTGAATTTTTATGACAGAAAGGTGCGTATAAAAATAAAATTTCATTGAATTTTTGATAGAACTTTTAGGTTTTAGGAACTATAAAGTAACATTGAATGCCCCCTTTAGATAAGCAAAGGTACCCCTAGTGCTACATGTACCCCAGGTAGAAAACCTGTACCCCAGCACATTAGCATTCCTGGCACGTATTACACTATGACTCATTCCGACAACCTTGACTTGCAAAATAAATAATGAAAATTTTGACGCACTGTTTAGTCTAAAATTTTCCCCATTCTTTCCTAAAAATTATGCGTTCGAGCTCTGTCTTACAAGGACAAAATGAACTGAAAAATGTCATGTGCATTTCTTCAAAATGGACACATTTTTCATCACAATATTTCAGATTTTCTAAACGTGATTTTGCTTTATTGTGTAACTATAACAGGTTTCGAAATTCATTATCCCGTTCTCAAAAACTATTGAAATTGGCCGGTAACTTCCGAATTCTAAGTTCTATTTTTTAAACATTGAAAGTTTTATGAGATTAGTTCAAGTACTAAAAAGAATAATAACAAAGGCTGAAAGAAAAAGTCAATTGAGTGGAGGCAAAGCGTAAGAATCTGAAGCAGCTCTAACATTAATTGTACATGAACACAGTTTAAAGCTTATATATGTTTTTCTGACACTGATTTTTAGCCCTACGTTTACATCTCGCATTGTACCTTAATATCATATGGCTACAGCTACAAGGTGCCTGAACTCGCGGCAAAAGCAGGACGGGACGCTGCCTTGCAGCATATACATATATATAGCGGCAGCAAAATTTACGCACGCTCGAGCGTTTCTCTTCTCCCTTGATTGCCGGTGTGCAGTCTCTTCTTTTATTTAGCAACGATATTTTTGAAGCTCTTCACTTTATTTTTGACGCTGGCATTCTGGCAATATTTTCTTTAGGTGAACTGCGTCCAGTTATTCGCTAACATGGAAAACTCTTTTGCATTTTTCACATTGCTGCTCTAAACTGTAAACGACGGGCGTCCTCTTCCTGCTGAAGGGCTTCACGGGAACCAGTCACGACGAGGGTGCTGTGAAAATCATGGTTTGCAAAAATCAATAAAAAATAAGGAAGGATTTAGAATTATTGACATTCATGAACTGTTTATTGATATATTAAAGCACTTCTGATTGCCTTCTAAATATTCGATTTTCTTCAATTGGCTGAATGGTGAAATTTATCATTCACTTTGGAATTAACACGTTGACTCCGAAGTGGTACGTATGTGTACCACTTAGGTTAGGTTCTGTAATTTTTTCAGATCCTTCTAGTGACTATGCGTACAAAGTGAAGTTTTACACCAATCAATCAATCGGAGGCAACGTGTTAAAGATGGTTTCATTGACATGATTTCTGAAATAATCAACTTTATTGTAATTTATGTACAAGATAATTAGTACAATCTTTGACGTGTGTTTATTCCCTAAACGCATTTCATGCAACAGATTAATACAAAAATTGTATGACTATCTCATTGAGTACAAGAAAATATAAAAGTTACAACTGATGAATTCACTACCTTCACATGTTCCCAAATCTGAGTAAGAATGCGCCCAAATCTGAGCTGGATCTGAGTACCATTACTTCATTTTGTAAAATCTTGTTTTTTCGAGTTATGAAATTTTCGTATAAATTATTAGTTTTCCATTATGCTTGTATCGCTTACATAGGTTTTTGTCTTATTATTTGTAGTTATTAATTTTTACATAAAATTACAAAAAAGTGCAGCAGCCTTTTCAATACTCAAATTCTAGAAGGAATCATAAGCCTGTTCGTATTGTACAGCTCGTGTACACGATATGCAAGAGTAGATAGTGTAATAAAAGTTCAGGTATCAAAACCGAATCTTCAAAGTATTGTCAGGAAGCCTTACACAATCTGAAATAACTTCAGGATGGAGATGCAAGTATCATCGAATAATCGTTCAATTTTGAAGGTAGATTATGAAGGTAAAAATGGATGGACGGCTGCTGAGGCCTGAAGAAAATCCAGCCATGTGA